>OMNW01031436.1:0-11049 GCA_900303245.1 Selene dorsalis
TCTATCCAGCCAGGACACACAGATGGACAACAAGGACAGTCATTCCCCTAATTACCATTTCTGACTTGCAAATGTAGTTCACAGAGTGGTAAATATAACCGGGGAATATGGATTTTCCTGGAAGCTTTAATGCGTCAAACTTGGCAGTAACAACAGAAGAGAGTCTGAAGCACACACAACACACTGTTTTGTCCTCCTTGGCAGCAGGTTTCGATCCGTCCCAACTCTTGGCCCACTGGAAAACTTAAAAATGTTGGTAGTGCACATCCGACACCACGACAATAGGAGAACAGAGGAAACTCTTGACTCTTTCTCCTTTTAACTCTTCCCATTGAGTGTCCATGTGAACACTCCAGTTTCAGCCGTGGATAGGTTCTGTTAGTGCTCTGTCAGACTCAAGCAGTATGTTGTCACCAGACTGTTGTGTTATATCTAGTCTAGTTCTAGCTGGACTCCAGGCAAGACCAAAGAGAGGACATCATGTGACTTTCAAATTAAAGGCTTATGTTTTTAAAACATATAAATATTCCATTAATTTTTAGAACTGCTGGCCTCCATGAAGGAGCAGGCCACTGCTGAAAGTCACTTTTCCAGCAGAGGTGAAGTAACAATGACAAAACAATATGTCCATATAGTCCTGCTGTAACTCTGTCATTTTGAGCACTTATGAGTCAGAGAAACATGCTTTACTCTTTGAGTGGGATATTTGTAATGAAGAGACATAGCCCATCGTTTATGTACTCAAATGACAATAACAGTGCTACCTATGAGAAAGGCTTTGTGAGACACAAAGAAGTTACATAAACAGAGTACAATGATGGGATTTCTCTCCCTAAATGAGAGCACAGGCGCATATATGCTGCAGCAGATGGATGGATGGTTGAGTCGCAGCCACAGGGCTGGCTGTCTAAATGAGCTGGGTTGTTGTGAATCCATTTGCCGAGCCGCAGCTCAGGGCTTCTATCTTCCCTCTCGTAAAATCGTCGGGCCGCCTCAGAGGGGCTCTAATTCTTGTTTGGCTCTCATGATTCTTCACTGCCTTGATGTTGAATCTTAATGTAACCCAGGTTTCTTTCATCTCATGCGCGCTGACGTAAATTCAGCTGAAGTTAGTAAATGTCAAACTCCAGGAGCGACTGAACAAAAACTGATAATGGACGACTTATAAAAGAGCTGCGCGTGGGGGAGAAAGTGGTAAATGGACTTTTCTGATGATCTTTGAGTCTGAACAGTATGTAACACTGATAAAGTTTCATATCAGGCTTTGTAACTTCTGAATACTTCTGAATGATGACACTATTTTGTTGGAGATTTAAGAAGTGATATACTTGGGAGATGAGGATGCTAGAGGTGTGTTTTACCTATGGAAGCCCATCTAATGTTCTCAGTTAATATCCAGGGCAAAAACAAAAAAAAGTGCTGCATGATGGTGAGAAGATGCATAAATCAGCCTGGAGGCAAATCAATGAATCCAACCGTCAGTGCTATAAATACAACAGTGACTCATGTACTTGATGATCTTTGCCTCATTAGAACAGATGTCATCTAATCATACTAAATTTAACTCATAATTTGATGCCACTGGCCTGATAATGACTATTCAAATATGTTCAGAAGCCATCATGACGGATCATTTGATAGAAGTAACTATGATTTTTAGCTCTACAATGAGATTCAAAGCCAAAGTAAAGGGACAGACTCATTTGTCAGAATTAGGAGCAGAGCCAGGGAACCACAGTACATTCCAATGAGCTTTTTATTACAGCACTGTTCTCATTTCCTACTGGAGGATGCTTCTTCATCACCAGAAAGTCACTTTTTCATCCATTCCATTCTGTTTTCTGTGGATCTGTATATCAGTGTGATATGAAGAATATGCAGTGGTACTGACTCGACCCTGAATATAACATATTTCACAAGTGACATTTACCGGCTTTCTATTAGAAATGTGTTGCATGCAGATGACTAAGCGCTACAAAGCCACAGACAGAGAGACAAACTTCACCACCGGAGTGTGAATATTCAACACGTTTGTTATCTCTGTTTCATAGCTTCTAGTATGGAGTTTTCTGTCTGGTTGCAATAGCTACATTTTCTTCCCCTATATCAAACATTTGCTGTTTCTTTTATTTTTTATTGTGGAGAAAGTTCATTTATGCTATTGTAACTTTTTATATGATGAAATAAATACATAGAATCATTACATCGCCTGAATTTGGTTTGAATCTATTATCCCACACCTTTCACTTTCATTCCTATAATGTCAGCCAAGAGCAGCCAAGCGTTTTATTCAGACCAACAGATGAACAAGTGAAATATCAAATCCTGAACTGAATGAGAAGCAAACTATACCCCACTTCCTACTTTATTTTCCCCTGATGATAGAAACTGCTCATAACATTAAAATACTGCTGACAAAGTTGAATACAAAAACGTTTTATCTCACTTAAAAAAGCTCAGTTAACAGCTACTCTGAACTGTGATGGTATTAATTGGACCTGTGAGGTTCATCCATTTCAGTATCCGCCCACTGGTCTCTGATGTTTGGAAATAAGATAAAGGTTTAATTATTATTATCTTTTTTAAAGTCAAAGATGTAACTCCACTGCAAGTTCTGCATCAGTCAAAGCTAACACTAACACTCTGGACTTGTTTCTGCACAACCCTATTACAGTGTCATCTACTACATGCTCTCCTTCTGATCAGAGTTCTTGTCCTTCAATAAATAATCACACAACTTTAGAGCCTATAAATAAATCTATTTGCGGTCATGCCTGCATTTTTCACACTTTTACTGTTAGTTATGTAGTGTTCATAGAAACATTTAACATTCATTAAACATTTAAATATCTAGAATCCAGGAGTTAGTCAGTATTTTATCTAAAATAAGGTTAAGGTTAACATGATAAGTGCGTTGTTCAATCTGAGTTTCTGTTACACATGGTTATTAAGATCACAGTTAATGACAGAATGACTTCAGATGCTCTCTGTTGACCAAGTAAGCTGGGTGGTTTGTTTGCCATGCTAAATACACCTGGTCCCACCAGACTGGTACATGTGTTCTATAGTGAATACTTGCTATCAGCTGACACGTGCAGATGACGTGAGTGAGCACCCATACATATGGGCCCTCATGTTAGCCTCTCTCTCTCTCTCTGTTTTCTCTTCGTATATGAGGTCATCTATACTGTTCTGTTTAAGAGCGTGGGTATGTAGGATATGTGACCTTTAACAGTGAAACCTGGAACAGACCTGCTCAGGGTGGTAAAGCAGGTCTGTTCTAAGTTTCACTTAGGCCTCATACCAAACACACCTACAATCAGGTACTGGACATTATAGATGGTCTCACTAATGTCATCAGATCGTGTCAGCCGATAATAAGAGTGGAGGACATGATGGCTGCCTGTCACAAGGCATGTGTCAGTGTAATTATAAAATGATAATCAGCAACATTTCTTACACCGTGCCACCCTGGACCCTCGCAGCCTGAACATCCTGTGCACACCCATAATATAAAACAAAAATAGCCAAAAATGTGAATGGATTTAAAACTGTCATAAATCAATAACTGATGAAGATATCAATAACCTGAATTAAAACTAAATGGCCGTGAATGAAGTCTGTATGTTGAAGTAGTTGCAGCTCAAAGAGGCTGAGGCATTATTTTTATTATGAGTTTTTTTAATCATTAGTTTTATTATCATAATTATTAATGCCTTGGTGCTGAGCCCAGCAGCAAATACGCAGGATAACAATAGTGCCCAAGGGCTTCCTTGATAGCTATTTCATTGCTATAGATGTCCATTTCCCCATAGCACTAATTATACATTTAACAAACTTTAGTTTGTCAATCTTTTTCTTTTCTTTTTTTTAGGTATTGATTATAATCGCTCAGAGTGGGTCTGATCACTCTTGTTGTCAATTGATCCCTCTCCACCAACAGCCTGAAGGTTTAAAAATAAAGATGAAAACACACACACACACACACACACACACACACACACACACACACAATGTGCTAAGCTAATTCATAGCAATTTGCCATTAAGACAATAATGCATATGTCAAATAGAGTAGTTGTCCAGAAGGTGGTGCTGCAGGGCTGAACTTCTGCTCAGCTTAAATGATAAATGTCAGAAACAGGTGAACACCGACTGTAGGACTGTGAGCGGACAGCTTGGTGGACCGGTTAGACGTTTAAATCTTTATCCTGTGTGACAGAGCCTGGGAGGATCTGACGGGAAGAATTGGATAAACTGCTCAAATCCAGGTGAACAAAGCCTGTAGAGAAGCCATGGCTAACAAGGGATAGAAATTAAATTAAGACAAGAATATTTAATTCAATGATGAGCAAGTAATGAAAAATATGATGAGTGAACTAGCTAATGCATGATACAAGACATTTGTCTATTTCCTCATTAACAATTCATTGACCATCTATCATCTATCGTTTATCAGGAACTCATTTCTTCTGGGTTTGGCCTGTTAGTGTCTGCTCCTCAGCCCTAATCAAATCCTCCAGACTAAAAAGAACTAATCATTTTGCCAGAGGTTTGTGGACTTTTGGCACAAGCTATTTATAACACTTACCCCTTTCCTCATTTGAAATGCAAACTAAATAGCTGCTTTGCTGTGTGAGAGGAAGAGAGTGCAGCACCTGCAGATTCAGCACAGATGAAGAGTGTTAGCACATGTGACTTGCTGCTGACAGGGACACGCTTCACAGAAACAACATGAAACGGTGCTGGAGTCGTTCCTTCAATCAGTTAAATTTAGCCTCTACAGTAACTGCAGATGCTTCAGCCTCATTGGCTCCATTTTTAAAATTATCCATCAATTCAAAACCACGAAGAATCTGTCTCCCGCCGCCAGTAGATGAGCTCCAGGTTGTGTGTTGTGGGCTCAGAGCTTCTTCTCACAGTGTGAACTGACAGGACATGTCAGTGAACAGTGCAGTCATTCTGCTCCACCTCCAGGGTCACACATGATCTACAATAGCCTTGAAAAGTCGATCTAAACAAGTCACAAACACTTCAAAATATCATACACAGCTTTTTAAGCGAATCAGACTTCTCACAGTTAATGGTACCATAATGATTTTATAATCATCATCATCTGTGAATATGTGTGAATGCTTTCACCTCTTTATCACTTCTCATATCTCACAAGTCTCATAGTGTAAAGGAACTGTGTTGTGTGGCTGCTTAATCTTTAATAACAGTGTGGTAGATGATTAGATTTGTATTATAGAGGTCGTTGTGTGTTCTCTTCACTAATTAGCTAAGGGCTTTTTTCTGAAGGATCATAAATTGTTTTTATTGAGCCCTTAATGTTCATTATTTAGAATGTCAGAGTCATGGTTTGTGGAAATTGTCTAAACTTCTATAATTAAAAACTACATTTATTTAGTTTGCACCTAATCTTAAGTAATACATTGGAGTAATGGTGATGCCCAGAAAAAGGCCAAGGTAAAACTGTGAGAGGCCCAGAGGAGTTGGCTCTTTCAAAAAGTTGTAAATTTACTGTGAGGCCCATGGCAGCTCTTGTTCTGTTGATATATACACTACTCACGCAAAGTTAAGGATATTCGACTTTTGTGTGAAATTTATGGGAAATGTAAAAAGTTCATGCTACAGTGATATTATATCATAAAAGTAGGGCATTTAAGTAGAAGTATGCGATGGTATGGGACGTTCTTCATCTCATCTCATCTTGGTCTCATGATGAGCAGGGTGAAGAGGACTGTTTCAATACAAACTGTCATTGATCCACAACATTTAGTGGTGGATTCAAGGATCAGACACTTTGAGTTTTGTGGTTGATCACCTTGTTAGATAACAGCATGTTAAGTTATAAGTACTGAAACATTGAACAGTTGTTCAATGTTCATGTTCATTCAAAGGTTTAGAGAAGGTCAAATTAAGTTCACATGTAAAGATTAGAGTGCATTTTAGGTTTGTTCTGAAATTTCATCCAAAAGCTGAATATCCCTAACTTTTTGTGAGTAGTGTGTATAACTCCATTACAGTTTGAAATTGTAAATGTGTACTACAGGTAATAACAGAAGTAAGCACATCAAAACACAACAACATTTTATTACTGACATTTATCAAACTGACATTCTACATATATATGAAGAGGGGAGGAGAGAAGAGGAGAGGACTGTCTTACAGCAGCAGTGAGTGGGTATGTCTTCAGGCACACATGAGAGTTCTCTCCTGGATTATGTCTTTACAACAGTGATGTGGGACTTGGAAAATATTCCTTTCGTCTGAACGAAGTAGCGTGGAGGTTTAAAGAGAACTGTGGAGGTGAAGCAGCGGTCACAGCCCCCTGCTGCTAGAGGCCTGTGAAATCCCCAGTGTGGTTCTTCAAGGCCAGTAGTAGCTGCATGTTAATCTGGTTTTAGCTCAGCTTCCCACAAAGTGGTGTTTGGTTAACTGTATGCATTGTTTTATTGTGATCACCTGGGATGCCGTTTGTTTATTCATAGTAAATAGTAAGGTTGTCATCATAACATCTTTGGGACATACAATAGAAGTGAAGTTTGTGGAAGACGGGATGATGTGGTCACAGGAGTAACCGAAGATGCTGTTGCAAGCATAGATATATATAAAAAGACTAGATGAGTCACCCAACGCTGCTGCCCAATGACACGGCCGTGCTTGAATCGGTCAGCTCGCTCCCTCAGAGCATTATGCCTATGGTGCATGTTCCACTAGAACTTGCCCAGTTTTTGACCGATTTTCAAATGGTTTGGTTTTTTATGAACGCCAGAAATGCAGTTATCCATCCATCCATCCATTTTCTATACCGCTTATCCTCACTAGGGTCACGGGTGAGCTGGAGCCTATCTCAGCTGACTTAGGGGCGAGAGGCGGGGTACACCCTGGACAGGTCGAAATGCAGTTATGATACTGAATAATTATCATCATGTACTTTTCTATGAAAGTAACATTATAGTAAAATTATGCAAATTGTTAAAGTTAAACAGAATAAAAAATAAATAAACTGTCAAAATTTCACAGAGTTATGAGTTGTTTTAGTGCAGATGACTGGATCACCCACCTTACTGCCCAGTCAGAAGAAGTGGACCGACACAAGCGTAGTCCGATCCACCCTCTTGTTTGCAAGAGACTGTCCTGGATGAGAGAAGGCCTGGATGACAGTTAAGGGGGATGGGCAGAGATAAGCAGCATACAGTTGTCATGATTACGGTTAACCTAATAAGCGTTACAGCTTGATTAGGTATCGGAAAAAAGACTTACAGACTCTCTGGAGGCTAGTTCCCCTGGAGCAAAGTATTTTGTATCAGCGTAGAGTTCTGGAACCACCTCAGGTGACCTGATCTGAACTGTTCTTCTGCTGTAGTTCATGCATGTTGTTCTGCTCAGAACAGTTGTAAAGAGTGTAAAGTGCAGACCTCAGTGTGGGAGGACAGGTCAGGAGCTCAGTAACCTACATTATGATTCTCCTGCTGAGTCAGAAACATTATAGAATGGCAGCTACATTTAAAGCAGCCTATTATTGTCTTTCTCTCCTCTGCTGTTATGACAGCACAGCTTTCTTCAGCTTCATTTCTTTTCTGCATCTCATCTGTTCCCTCCCTCCCTCTTTTCCCACTATATCATTTTTTTACTGCAGAAACCCCTGAGTGTCAACATTTTCAAATCTTTCTGTATCATACTAATATTGTATTCCCTTGTTACACTGTTCTGTATATATAAAACACTTTTCAAAGTTCTGAATATAAACTCAAATTTTCTTATGGTTATAATTCTGTCACTATTCCTATGAACATTTATCATGCAGACTGTTAAAACTGTTTCAGGCTTTTATATAGGTAACTCAATGCAGCAAAAGTGATCCCACCTTTAACTTCCAAAAGAAGGTTGGACAATTAAAAATTCTTTCATAGGCTTATGTATGTCTTATTCAGCCCTGGTCCATGCATGGTGAGAAACCACCCAGAAACTGTAAAACTGTGAGACTGGTAAAAGGTGCAGAGGGAGCATGAGCATCAGTGGACTCCTAATGATGCCGCACACAGTCCACCACACTTGCCGTGCATGAAGTCAACCTCCACAGACAGCGTCCAGGGAGAAAACCATTGTTCACAGAGCTGCAATAAACTGTAGATTCATCTTTGGAAAGAGGCCTGATGAATGCTGGCAGCTCATTCTGTGGTCGGACGAAAACCAAAATCCATTTCTTTGAGAACAGTTTGTCGCCTTATAAGAATGTCACCGGACTTCCTTATTTCCTTTCATCCTTATTAGCGTGGCCAACGCACACCAGATGTCCACATGTGTTGTTAGGTGACTGAGCTGACTGACACTTCATGGAAGGACAGTTTTTTATACTGTGAATACGCAGTGTAGCCTCCAGCTTTTCTGTTTGCCTTTTGAACATTCAACATCATATGCTACAACTACCTCAACAGAAGTGTTTCCAGGGGAAAGTGATGGACCTGGCTGGGATTTATTGCTCAATGCCCAAGCTTGAAGGAGACAAACTTTTTAGCCGAATGGAAACTTTACATTAACATGTTTGTGGTGCTATCCACACGGACCCCTCCTCTGGAGGAGAGCAAACTGAGGTCGTTTTCATACCTGACCAAGAGGACTCGGTTCGATTAGGGAGCTAAAAGTTGCAACTTTGTTGCATTTATCACTTGGTTCAGTTCTGCTTCCACACTGCCATGTCTGAAGCGTACCAAACTTTCTGAAGAACGTCACGCACTTGAAAGGGGCGCTCATCGATTGGACAGATTTGGAGGGCTGCAATACAAAGTCCGCACACCAGCAGCAGCTCCAGAGTCACAGTTTATTATCACCGATGTGAGTGTGACTTTTCGGGTAACAGCCCTTCTTCAGGCATCAAGATTTGGAGGGGAAATCCCTCCCTCCTGACCCGCAAAATCAAACAGCAAACACACAGCAGCATGTTAAGTTAAGCTGTTTTATATACGTCACACACCACCATATGTGGCGTGTTGACCGTCATTCACAGAACCACAGTTACCTCCGTAATTATTTGCTTTGGTGATTGTGTTTGTTCTTCTTTTTTTTTTACTTATCGAATGCACATGGCTCCGCAAGCCGTTTAATATGACCATCAGGTTAGGCAGCGAGGCAGAGAGCGCTTCACTCTTGCAATGAGAAAATGAAAGAAAAACAACACCGGAGGAAAATCCGATCGATGAAGGATTATGAGGTGTTTGTGTTGTTAACATAACACTGTGTACAGATGCTCTGTGTATTGCAACACTTCCTACATTTGGTCCTGTGTTTGGTCTGGACTGTCTGAAAAAAAATTCAGACAGTCCCAGTCAGGTAAATCTGTATTTTTTTTCTCCCCCTTTTCTTTAAAAGTTTTTGGGTTTTTTTTTGCCTGAACTCTGACAGTCAAAAAGAGAAGAAGAAAGAGTGTGGGCTGGGGAGGTGATAAGCACTGGGTTGGACTCCAGCCCAGGCTGTTGTGGTTACAATGATACCTTCATGGTACACACTCCCACACCAGGTGAGCCACACTTTAATATCTGTCCTCCTAACACTAACACTGTGTTGTGATTATTTGCAGAACATGTGTTGTCAAATTAAAAATGATGGCTGAACTTCTCATCAAGTCACAATCACCACTGGGGGAAAAAAAACCAAAAACAAAAAAGAAAGGTTCAGCAGTAAACTTGTTTCCTGTTTGTGAATTGCGACTTAAATTGTGGGCACTTTCTATTAAGCGCTTTAAAAGTAGATGATGAGAAGACTGGGCAGGTGGTCAAACAGTTAGGAGCTCAGTCATCCTTGAGGATGCAATTTTCTATAACTGGTGAGATATGAAGCAGAAAAGTGGAGGCAGGAGGGCAGGGATGAGCCTGCTTATAAAGAGGATGAGGAAAGGTACAAACTGAGAGACTCCAGAGATCTCAATTGCTTTCGAGGTCAAAGGCTGGTGCCTCCGGCGCACGGGGAAAAGGCCAGCATACATCATCCCAATGATCTTTCTCATTACGCTCACTGTCTCGCTCGCCTTTCTGGCGTGGAGATAAATATGACAATGTGACCGCCACAGCGTGGATGCAACAACCGTGCTGCCGAGAGAGAAGAGGGGGGAGATGGGACACATAAAAATGAAAATGATGTTTAAGGATCTCGTGTCTCACTGGCCAACAGAGATGATGGATGGAAATGAGGCGCTGTGGTTTTGTGAGAGCTGTACTTAAATTTACAGACAGCCGGATGATGAAGAGTCTGGGACAGTCGGAGAGACCGGTGTGGCTCTGCAGGATTACTGCAGGAGAGCTGGAGAGCTACAGCGGGATAGTCGGATCTTACACTATAATCTGTGTTGTGGAGTGCGATTGAAGCTGTTTTCAGTGAGTAAAGATTAACAAACTGTCAAACGTGTTCACTCCGTCGAGGCTGTGCTATACGCAAATGACTCTGAACTCAATCCAGGGATTTACGTCCACATCCTGGTTCAGGTGAGTTGAGGGAAACTCTTAAGCTTTGGTTAAATACAGAAACACATCAATGAACCGCTAAAACAAAACCATGAAATGTTTGTTGTACTTTACTTTTACACACTTTTCAACGTATTTTTTACAAACAAATTGTGAGTGTGTGTGAGGCCCTGACACTCACAGACACACACACACAATAACCCTGCATCTACAGGAGCCTTAGTCCATGTTCTTGATGCAGTAGATGAGTCAACATATGAGACGTGTTACCACAGAATGAACGACACGAGCAGCTCAGTGTTTTTCTCCTCCTCTTTCTTACCGTCGTATCATCAGGTGGCTCTAACTCCAAACTGCTCCTCACAGCAGACAGATGATGCTGGAGCCTCCTCTGTCTCCTCTACAGCTGACCTGCTGCTCTACTGGACACTCAACCCTCCGACACTAATAAAAAACACTTCTCTAAGTCTCTGGTGCGAGGCTTCTTTATGTAACCGGTGTAGTTTATCTGCGTTGTATCTTTTTGAGGAGGGAGGAGACCATATCACTGCTCTCTCGAAGCCTTTTTATTATCTGACAACAAAGAC
>OMNW01031436.1:11069-35197 GCA_900303245.1 Selene dorsalis
GACAACAAAGACGAAACAAAACATTAAATGATCTGCTTGGACCTCCCTCAATGGGGACATAACACGGATACATAGATTTAAATGAGGCCCAGTAAAACACAAAAGAGCATGGAACAAGGAAACCTGCTCACCTCTCCCACAGAGCACGATGGCAAGAGGGAGAGTTTTTTTTGGGACAAGGGACTTTATAGAAACATGGGGTTCCCCGAAAAAAAGAACACAGGTTAATTGAAGTTCCATGTTCATCAGGTTGTAAACAAAAAAGTGCAATTTTGTATAATCAATATAATAATAATATAATAATATAATCAAATGCATAACCCCTGTTACATTGACACATGACGACCCGAGACAGGTGAACTGACCGGGCCGGACTCCTCTCATGAACCGCTCCACACGTTCACCATCGCTTTATTTGCCATCGGCTCCACTTCCACTTACTTCCTCTCTCTTTTCCAACTTTCACTTTATCCTTCTTCCCATCAGCTTTAGCAGCAGCTGCTGCTGCTCAAACAAACTCTACGCGCTCACGACAGGAGGCGGTGTATCAGACGGCGGACTGACAGGCAGCTGTCACGCTAATTTCTGCCCTCTGATATTGAGGAAATATGACCATAGCCCATAATCGAAATCGATCAACTGGAGATCGTTTTATCTCCCAGCCATGGCTGCAGCTCAGTGGGAACTGGCAACCTGGAGGCCCAGATGCCACTGACGCTGTGATTGGGAGAGAGTGGTGGGTGGTGCAATAGGCCAAAACACAAAATCAAAACATAAACATGATTTGCACCTTTTTTTTTTAAATGTGAATATTCTAGCTGTACTATTGTTGTCAGTTAAAACAGTAACAGTAAAAAATTAACATGATTTCTTTGTCTCTGGTGACATACTGGGTGATTTTATGGTTTCTTGCCATACATTTCTTACATACAGCTCCTTTAAAACTGCTAAACAACTAAATCAGTTTCAGTGAGTTACTGGTTCTCCTCAGTGGACACAGGACGTCTCAGATGTCCAATGACTAAAATACTTCATCTGGTAAAAATATAGAGTTGAAGACAACAGATGTGCAAATACCTACACAAAAGTCAGTTTGGATCTTCTGTCAGGCAAACACTGACGTATGAACTAAGAGGATGTGATTTTGATGCGATTTGAGGATTGATGCAAACATTAATGGTAAACCTTTTAACATGGAAAAGTTACAGGTTATAACTTTAATTTATGAAGAATTTGTTATGTGTGTTTGCTGAAGGATGCAGATTTACTTGCATGGCAAAGCCTGTTAGTCAATTCAGGCCGTTATCTCATGTGACATACGCCTCACTCATTCTCACACCTCAGTCATACACACCCTTCTCTGCCTGTCAGTGACACTGCTGCCCTGCATACAATTGCTGCCTATAGTTTCAGCCCCACTACCACCCAGCATGATCCTGCAGGCTCCAGGGGGTTTGAGATATTCCCTCATCACTCCCATATACACGCAATGAAATCCTATTGACAGGGACTGATGAAGTCGGAGCCTAGATGCCAAACTCTAAATGTACACTGAAGCTGCAGTAAAGCATTTCAATGGTTGGTTGTGTGACTGCACCTACTTTAAACATAAGAAATAAATGGATTTTGCTCACAAAGCAGGCGTTGGTTTTACTGCTGTGACTAATCTGTGTATTTTTTGACTGCTGTGGAAAACAACTGAAACTACAAATTAAGTTTGAAATCAAATTTGACAGGCCACTAAAATAATCACAGTTATCTACCTGTTTTATTGTTGTGGTAAATTTCATTCCAGCCAGATTATAAACATCCTCTGGTGAATAATGATAGACGCATGAAATTCAGTGTTATACTCAGTATTTGTTGGACCTGTCCTTATATTCAAGCTCCAGATTTAAATCCAGATCAATGCCTGCGCAGGACTGAGAGCGTCTGTCCACTGAAATCCCAGAAACCAGCTGTACTGCTGTCTGATCAGCTGGAGGGAGGAGAGCTCAGCACAGCAGCTGCCTCGGGCTGCAGACTATCTATAGCCTACTGTACCGCTGGAGCATCAGCACAGCACAGCGCTGTAGAGTTTTGGAGATAAAACTCGCTGCCCACAGTCAGTGCTGTACCACCCACAGTCCTCCACCTCGACAGTGCATCGCTCTTTTACTCTGGGGCTGCACTGTTGCTTTCTGTTTCACCATGACACATCAGTGGAGTCCTTGTATTTTTAATTGCTGCTGGATAGAGGAACCTGGTGAGAGCACATAAAATCCATTGTCGGTCAAACTGAAATGAAGTTTTCCATTATTGATTGAATTTGGAGCTGAGAGCTGAGAACTGAAGAATCCGTCATTTGAAAGGTCAAACAAATGGAGGTAATCACGACTGTTGTTTTCTAACAAGGCGATCACTTAAAGGACACATCTCAGAGTGTGAGCTGAGAGGAGGGAGTGGGGGAGTGTTTCCTCAGTGCAGTTGTCTTAGAGGCTTAGGGCAGTCTGCAGTGAAGAGGTTGTGTTCATTATTGGCTGTGGTTCAGTATGTGAGACAGTGAGCCTTCTGGGACACAGCTGAGCAACCAACAGTCATCCAAGGATTCTTCATATTAGCATATGTGAGCTGCATTGGACCGGAGATCAATCACAGGCAGCTGTGTGTAAATCCTGAAGTGAACCTGCACAAAAAAGTCAGTCTACGCTGATATTCACTGTATTTTGTGGATTCTTACATATTGGTCAAAGGTTGTATTATTCTGCTTTATGCACTTTGAATAACAACAACAACAACAACAACAACAACAACAATAATATTAATAAAGTTATTTTGACTCATAAATCTGACTCTGAAATTGCCACATGGAGGCAACAGAACAAGCCAAGAACAGTAAATATGAAATATTATAATATCATGAAATTGTTATGATGAAGATTAACATTACAGTGTCATTAGTATGTTCAATATTCACTGTCATTTTATATTTCCAATTCCTGAGTGTAACATCTGGCTTGTTAACTATCAACAGCTGGTCTCTAACGTTGTTTGTCCACTGTTTAGCGCTGAGCAGATACTAAGTGGACAGTTGGTCTCTCACAGTCAATTCATTACAACCTGCTGTGTCTTGAAATAAGTTCAGCTATGTTTCAAGGCTGTGAAACTAACAGGAGACAATACACATAATAATGCCTGAGTCAGTAGTAAATGGCTCATTATATTCAGCTAACTGAAATAGGGGCAGTGTATTATGGGATTAAGACAAAATAACAGAAATATATCAGTATAATAAAGTCAAATGCCACCACAAAGCACAGACTCCATCATCATGCAGGTGACTCAACAAACTCTCTAAAACTATTTTAACAACTAATGGACATTTTATTGCAGCACTGTTAGACTGAATAGTTTTTAGCTATAAGCATTAATTAGCATTTATTCATGTGTTAGCACTAATTAGCGGGTTTTAGTGTCTGTGCTCACCACCTGGCTTGTTAGCTTAGCTTGTATAGCTACTTGATATTTGGAAAATGAATCAGCTTTGGGTCAGTCAGCAAGACTCTCTGACACCCAGCTGTTTGCCACGGTTAATAAAACAGCATGTCCTCCTCCACATGGCCCAGCCCTGCTAGTTTTGGACTAGTACTAAGGCTGAGTCAGGTATGGCCAAGAGTCGGGCAGCAGAGGAAGTCACTATTCAAAAGCAACAAAACTACCAAAAAAACATTCATTTTCTATACCGCTTAACCTCACTAGGGTCACGGATGAGCTGGAGCCCATCTCAGCTGACTTAGGGGCGAGAGGCGGGGTACACCCTGGACAGGTCGCCAGTCTATCGCAGGGTTAACAGACAGACAAACAACCATTCACACTCCCATTCACACCTGTGGGCAATTTAGAGTCGCCAATAAACCTAACCTGCATGGCTTTGGTCTGTGGGAGGAAGCCGGAGTACCCGGAGAGAACCCACGCATTCTCTCCGAGAACATGCAAACCCCACACAGAAAGGCCCCAGAACCCTCTTGCTGTGAGGCGACAGTGCTAACCACTACACCCCTGTGCCTCCCAAAAAAACAACAAAAAAAAACCCTTCACAAACTGAGGGGGTCAACAGTATCAGAGACGGTCCACTGTATATCTTGTGCAGTTTTAGTTTTTAGTGTAGACCCAGGAGAGAGGATGAAGATCTTTTAAATGTCACTAATTTCCACAACATTTTAAATTCTACGTTTCACATCATGCACCCAAAGGCATTTTCTTTAGACCATCCAAAACTATTGAATAATATTGACTCCTAGAGAAGCCACCAAACTCATGGTGTAGATACACACAGATTCCTGTCCATACTGCACAAGTCGTTTTAAATTCAGCCCTATGTTACTGTCATAAATAAAGAAATAGGACTTTGAATGGCTCCTTATCACTTCAGCAGCTTGAGCTGCTGTCAGTGAGAGGTGTGTAGTGGTCAGATTTCAGAACCGCAGTGACAGCACCTGGGGCACCTGGAGGTATACTCAGGCTGATCAGCTTCTGCTGCTTAGCCTCCTGACTGTGAAGCACTGGCTTTAATCCTCCTTCTTGAACACAAACAGTTTGGATGATGCCACATAAATAGAGTTAAACACCGACTGAGCTGCATCTTACAGAAGGTAACAGAGAATATGTGCTTGGAAAAACTAGTTTGACATGATAATTACAACTCAAAATCTCCTTACTGACTTTTCTGGTGCTTCTTCGTCATCAGCCAACTCCATCCATTGATGAAGGTCATGATATGTTTTGAATTTTCAAGCTTTAAAGATGCAGGATTTTTATCTTAACTATGCTACGTTTTTGTGATGGTTAGATAAATGACTTGTAACTTGTTACAGGGAGAATGGAGGCTCTCTGTCTTCCACCTAGTGTCTTTCGGCCAAAAACCAACCTTGCAAGATCAGAGCCTCTGCCCCGGTGTCCAGCTCTTGTCTCTGCACACTGCGACACAAACTTGCCCCGTAACCCATAATCTCTTGTTTATGACAGATAAGACTACATAAATATACACATCGTAATATTGTATATGATAAATAAGGTTATCCACCGCTCCATGGATTGCTTTATTGCCGGGTTCATTGAAAACAAATGCACATGGCCAGGGAGAGGGATAGCAAAACAGTGGAAAAGTGGCCGGATTGGCATAGTTCCCCTTTAAAGCTTCGTATCTGATGCTTCTCCAGTGTTCAACTTTAAGTGCTGATCCATGATAAGATATATTTGTGGGTTCCACAATCAGAAACATCTCAGTGTAGTGTTCCTCTCCCAGTCCTCTCTGTGGAGCAGTAGTAACAACAGGTCACTCAGCCAGTCAGACCCCACCAACCCATCCAAAAACCTTGCAGGTGTTGGACGGTGGGTCCATGTGGGTGGGGCTTGGTGAACGCTTTGTTGTCACAGAAGTCCTGACACATTTCTGTGCACTGAGAATTTGATACTATCACAGTACTATACCTGATAATCAGATAATGATCAGTGATACACATCCAGTTTAGACTCTATAGTTAGATGGAAAACTAATACAATAAACTCAGATCTGCTGCTCGAGTGTTTTATCATTATTAATTAAGTTAATTTTACAATTTTAATTTGCCACTACCTGTGTAGGGACCATTCCTCACCAGCAAGGGTATTAACACAGTTTGATCAGAGTGAACAGGACGTTTTAATCAATGATGGTGGGACTCTTCTCTATGTTACAGTCCCACTTAGTAATTACAAACTGTTGCATTAGGCAAATTTAAACTTAAATGTTAAGATTTTTTATTCAATAAAATAAAGATATATATTGATGAGAATATACATATAGAAATAATGAGCACACTCTTTCCTTTTAAGAGGTTTATGCATCAAATAAGCAGTGTACAATTCCCAATCTGGCCTGATAAGTCAGCCACTCTACGTCAGTTACTCTATAATCATGTGTAAACAGCTACGCTGTAGTAAACATGCGGTCCCACATGCACATGCACAAAGCTGCATTTATGCTTCACCACTGAGTCTTTATGGCAGCATAACACCTGAGCATGTTCAGCTGAGACCACAGCTCCTGCAGCGTGAACCTGCGCCAGCACCTGCCCCAATGAGCAGGAACAAACACACCTTTCATCCTGCTGCCACCTCGCACAACACACACACTGATTCCTCTGCTTTTTTCAAGGGTAGAGCACATGAAATCACACAAATTGAATAGATGACATTCTTTGGTAGACATCACCTGAAATTTAATTCAGAACTGAGTGTTTTCATCACATTGACCAGATGCACACTGTTACTGGTTCAGTTCAGGTCTATTCCATTTGATTTCCTTCAATTAAATATCAATTGTGGCTGCAAATGAAAGGGAATGAATAGATAAACAAACCTTGAGTGCTGTCTTGAAACCTTTTATAACAGGAACTTGACAGTGGGAGAAACAGTGAGAAAATCCATTGTGCATGTGTGTGTATGTGTATGTGTGTGTGAATTAGAAAAGTATTCAATCGATCAAGCAATCAATTTTTATTTATAAAGCGCATTTCATGCACAAGGCGCACAAGGCATGTGCTGTACAGTGGTTAAAACAATAATAATACAATGCAATAACAGCGCAAACAACAAAGTATAGAGCTTTTTTAATTTTAAACAAAACAAACCAAAACAGTATCACCTACATACATACTCAGACACACACACACACACATAATTTAATCAAATGCAGTGTGGTCACTGATGTTCCCCGTCACTGTCCAGGGCAGGTTGTTCCATGATGCGTGGGGCAGAGATGCAAAAAGCTGCCTTCCCTTGCCCAGTGTTACTGCGAGGAACGATTAGACTGCAATTGCTTGAGTTCTTGCTGGACTGTAATTGATATGCATGTCTCTTATGAACTGAGGTGCAAGGCCATGTAAAGCTTTATAAATAGTATTGCAGCTGAAAATGGAGAAATGATGGTTGACATTGTTACCTTTCATTTTGTATTCATTCATTTAGTGTTGGACACATTATTGAACATGCAAATTCAGTAAATCTCTGTGCACTGACTAAAGGACTCTCTGGTCTACATTAGTATGGCATTTAATTGGATTTTATTGAGTGGAAGTATAGTAATTGACCACTGCTGCTCCCTGGAGGTTGTGAGGAATTTCAGGCCCATTACATTCATAATGCTGTCAACATTGATGAATAATTACAAAAAATTTATAAAAGTGTGCATAAAGTATATAAAACAATTCTAAAGGACATAACATGACATGACATGACATGGCATGACATGAGAAGACATGACATGTAATGACATAACAGCATAGCATAGCATAGCATAACATGACATGACATGACATGACATGACATGACATAATATTTGCCTATATTGTAATAGCACTTTTCACTTTTCACTGCTCTCTATACCAACTGGATGGTAGCACAGATGATATACAGGGTGGTGAACATCAGGTAAGGAATAAAAAGTGTTCTCCATACCTCATATCACTAACACTGAGAGACTACCTCAAAAGTAATGTTCCTACAGTTCAGACTCAGAGGGAGCTGGACATACAGTTTGTGGGTTGAAGGATTCACAGTCTTCACAATCCTTCAACCGACAATTCGACAATAACTGGCTCAGTGTTTCATTTTCATAATTCTGTGAGTTTTCTTTGCTTTTGAGTGTACAACATGGCGGATGAGTCACTTGAAAGCAGTGGCTGTCCGGGTCTTTTCCACAAATCCTTTTTTTTTTGTACCGAAAGGTGAAGCACTGTCACAATCCCACCCACTGTCAACCTAACAATTTTTAAAAAGCTGAACCACGTTCAAGATGTCACCAAGACACATGATGTAAAAGGTGAGTCCGAGGAGCAGCACAGTTCTTCAACTTACAGCGAGCAGAAGACCCTGAAACTAAGTCTCTAAACTACTGCTTATATCACCGAATTCTAAGTCTGATCATGATTCAACAATTAAAAGTACTTTACGATGTTGAGCCTCCAGCAGTCGGTGGCTCATCTGTTGACAAATTACTACAGCCAGGCACCCTGGGAAGTATCAGCACTAATAAGATTTTTTATTTAAAATAAAGCATGCTATTCATCTCACTGCTGAGGCCCCCGACTGCTCCAATGAACGTAATAGATTGAATATGCAAATGAGCCCCGATACGCGAAAAAACAACAACAGAGTGCAAGAGCCGTTGTCTACGTTTTACAGCATGCTGTTTGAATAAGTCCAGTGTATGTGTGTGTGTATGTGGGTGAATGTGCGTGTTGTACTTGGGGGGAAAGTTTAAATTTTCTGTGCACAAGTGAGGTCTTCATATTTTACTGTTACTCATAGTCTCACAACCAGCTACTGTCACCTGTTGATTTCAATGTCAGCTGTTCTTGAGCTGATTGTAGTTGTAATGTTACACGAACGATGAATAATGATAATCACAACTCCAACAGAAGATCAATTGATCTACATTACCTTGGTTGATCCAATGGCACTGCAGGATAGAAAGTGCATTTTACATACCTGATGCCTTTTAGGCTTCTTCTCACTCCATGTGAGGTACGTGAGAGATTGGTCTGAGAGAGATTAGAGTGTGTTTGATCTTACATTCATGACTTCCGTGTGGGTATACGACCTTGAAAAGCCTATTGAGAAAGCTTCAAAACAACAGAAACAGAGATCCTTCATAAGTGAGAGTGTCTCCGAGCAGCGTGCATAGGAATTAAGGACAAAAGAACAGATTTGATATTTCTCACTTTCCCCTGATAGTCTGAATGAGTCAATGCTGCTCTGTGGTGGTGTTGGATGATGTTGCACAATGATTAGTTATGATTTTTTTTTTTTTTTGCCCCTGTACACCTGAACTGGACTCTAGTCTTACATGGATAAAACATAACTTGTTGCTTTGTGAACCTACAGAAGCTGTGAACTCATCAATTAATAATGAATGTGTATCCAATGAGAGAACACTGACATCCATTACTTTTGGTCAGTTCTTTACAAAACTAAGGATTTTTTTGGTCGATAAAAAGGCTTATATATTAAACAGATATGTTTATGATTCTGTTGTGAAAATATCCACAATTAAACTGGATATCTGTAAATTAACAACAGATCAATCTGAAAAACAGAACCTATATTTATCCTATTACTTTACACTAATTGTATCAAATTTTTAAAACACATTTATATAAGCATGAATTAAGCAACATGATACATGCATTTTCATGTGAATTTTCAAATTCAGTTCAGGTCGTGTCATGTTACAAATTTGCCTTTTGCTAATTGATATTTCTATGTAAATACATTGCTATGGAAATTGAAATACATCAATCACTTATTTCTACCAACATTACATGATCTATCAAATGCATTATACATTTTGATAAGTTCTCTTTTTTTTTCCATGAACTTATTTGCCTGTCAAAAAGTGGTAATAATCTCATTCATACAGGGCAATGCACAGTAAATGTTACCAAACCATCATGAATAACAAAAAAATACAACAAAATGTGTGAAATTATGAATATGACATATGACATTGTCATGGTGTTGATATATGGGAGCATAGTACATGTTGGCAGTGTCAAGTGCCTCCCAGCAAGCATTGGTGTGCAACAGTCAGGATCTGCTTAACGGTCAGTCTGGTCAGTGTTGCTCTTGTTGTTGTACATCATTTGGTGAATGGAATTCCATTTAAAACACTGAAGAAATGAAGGAAATGTATTGAAATGACTCCATCGTTATCTTAGGTCATCCTCACTCAGTGATCAAACTGAGCACTTACCCATGTTTCATGCATGTCCTACGCTCGCCTTCCATGAATGTTTTAATATACTGAAATCTTCTTCCATGCCAAACACAGTACAACCGATGAAGCAGCACCTCCAGGACAAAGGGATCTGTCTCTTTGTCAATTCACTATTAAATATAGAAGATCTTGACTGTGGAGCTGTGTGAGCACCACTCGCTGCAGATCAGTCTGCATCACTCAGCAGCTTCTACTATGATCTCTGAGCCTTGCAGAGTGATGAAACAAACTGCTGCTAGTGGCCGTGTTGTAATACCCGTCCCCTTTAGTCTCTGCTTGCCACTGATCTCCCTATTTGATTTTGAATTTAGGTCTATAACCAGTTCAGTTTGGATTGCATGATTTCTTTTAATGAGTCAGTTACATCAGATAAATACCAGCATTGCATAAGAATTCATCCTGGAAGCATGAATGTCTTCTATATTCAACAACTGACAAATACTATTGTTTCCTTGACTATATAGTCACATCTGCTCAGCGGTTAACACACTACCGATGAACCAAGGATTCACTGGACACCTATAGCATACAAATTCATCATCACTATTCAGATTGTGAAACAAAAAAAAAAAAAAAGCCATACAGCTGCACATGGACTCTGCAGCAGATGTAGCAGCAAAGTACAGACATGCACGGTAATGGTACAGGAACTAAAGTCTATCACTGATGTGTCTACACTATTTCTGATGATCATAGACTGTGGGCTATATAAAGATGGATGAAGCCTCCCTGACACCACCCACAGATTTGAAGCTGAGAGTGAGCAGCTCCAGTGGTGCCATCATCTTCGTAATCTAAAAAATGATATTATAGGATATTAGGACATTCGGTTCTATTCCAGTTGTAAACAATCAGATTTCCAAAACTGTGAAATCTGGACTGTCATTTTCTCATCCTGGTTTGAGATGGACTCCCCAGAAGAAAGCACACAATATACGACAGATGGACCAATGAGGAGGTGCAGGCCTGCTCTGTGTTCATGCAGGAGATGATATCCTGTGGGAACCGGAAACAGTAGAACAGCTGTGAATGGATGCAATTTTTGAAAATAATTGATCATTGAGTATTTTCTGCATTTATTTGTACATGTAACTGACCAAATAAAACGTTATTTGACATTTTTACTCCGTCTAAATAAGATCTTTGTTACGTTAACGTGGTGGTTGGTTAGTCCCCTGAAGTGCCGGCACGATGTGACTGTGAAGGCCTGAGCCAGTTACCCAGATCCCCCGCTGTGGAGTCAGCTGCAGCAGCAACGTTCAAGAGTGTATTGAAAGCTTTTTTCATGCTCCGCTGGCTAACAGCTCCGCTCATGCAAAGATACTGAATGACACTATAACCTTCTTCATTTGTAAAGATATCCAGCCTTACAGTGTTACTCTGAACGAAGGCTTCAAACACGACAGATAAGTTAAGTTACTGACTTAAAGTTATGACTGTTTCAAAGTGAGGCTGTTGTTGTTTACAGCGTATGACTGCTGCAACTAGTTTACATGTTATAGTTATAGAAGTTTTAGAAGACCTCTTTGTGAGAGAGCAGTTCATTTTCTGGTTGCGGTACTCACTGGTGAGTTTGCTGACCTGCAGCATAAAGAGTTTTCATATTGCATTTAATAGTTCTTATTAATAATGAGCGTCCTTAATCCTGTGAGGATGTATTTAAAGTCTACTGCACTGGAAAATTTAAACATTTGAAATGTTGTAAAAATTTATACAGAACTTGTGAACCGGGTCAGTTTGTGAGAGATCTTCATTTTATTTCATTAATAAATAATCAAACTCATTGAACTGTGCAGTGCATTGTGATGGAGTTGTGAATCATATGGCATCACATCAAGTTGCACTTTGTTGAGTCAGATTTTGTTGAGTTGCAGTGCGTCTTGACTGAGTTGTGAACTGTATTGTATGGTAGGTGCTGCATATTTAGCTTAAATGCATCAGATTGTGGACAGTGTATCGAGATGTGTATTGTATCTGCCTCATGCCAGAGATGCCCGACCCTATAAGCTGTTCAAGTTGTTGCAAAAACACACTTTACCGCTCTAACAGATCGGCAATATAATGAGCTACAAATCGTTCCTTTTTTCTTCAACTAACACGACGTCTTCATCCAAATGCACCGTTTTCTCTCTTGGATCTTCTCTCTCGCTTTGGCCTCAGGGGCCACTATAGATTAAGACCTCTGTTGGCAAATGAATAATCCATAATACCATGAAATATAAAATTGAGTAGATATAATTAAAATTCTAAGTCAATGCAATAGTAACCCTAGGTTGAAACCACTCAAAAAAATGAGTAAATATAATTGAAATGTAGATGCAATTGAAAATGAGACGATTTAACAAAACAAATCTGCTACATTTACTTAATTTTTTAAAATGTATTTAAAATGTATTTACTCTTTACAGCTCGAGGTCGATATATGAAACAAAATAACAAACATGAAGCAATTGTACACACATTAATCATAAACATGTTTAATGAAAAATGTTAAACATCTAATTTGAAAAGTAGAAAACATCAAGTGTAAATCCAAACTGCTTTACTTTACTCTCTCTTCTGTAGCACCTTTCTTCTCTTGAAACAAGGACAGCAGTTCAGGTGTAGATCCAGTTTTTGATTCAGTGTTCTCCGCACTAACCTGAAAGCGAGAGAGAGAGAGAGAGAGAGAGAGAGAGAGAGAGAGAGAAAAGAGAAAAAAGAACTGGTGAATCAATCTATTGTCATTCAGCAAAAACTTAAGTCCATATTGAGATGGATAGGATGAAAGACTGTTCCATATAACTTTTAACTGGATGTACACTCGCCGGCCACTTCATAAGGCACACCTGTGCAATCTAATCCAATACAACAGCTCTGCCATGTTGACACTGTCTATTAGATATGAAAATCACAGGACATGTCCGCTCTGATGACACAAGTCAGCGGTCCTGAAACGTGTGTTTCTCTTCTATAATACACATTCTACATCTCGGAGGCGACGTCTTTCCACATACAGGCTTCCTTCACCTTTCACACGGGGCGAGAGACACAACACCTGTCTGACACTACACCGGAGGGAACTGTGCACGGCACATGAAAAAACAAGCCTGCTGTTAAAAGTGCAGATGCTGCAAGGTGCAGCACTAAACATAATAACTAAACTAAAACAATGTGACCAAACAAAAATTGCAATGTGCCTGTGGAGAGAGGCCGAGAGATTAGTTAGCAGCCAGAATTTATCTTCCCTAGAACACGCCGGACACCACGGGGGTGTTTGGGATGTACCACTCAGTTACCTGCAAACAAAGAGACTAATTACTTAAGAACCCTAAACCCAAATGGAAACCCTGAGGTTATCACAAAGCCACAAAATAGCATCATGAAATAAAAGACAAATAATAACATATAGCGAATTTGAGAAAAGAGAAGTTAGCCGGAAGCCGCCAATACAATGTTTTGTTAAAGTTTAAATACGGTGGCCGTGAAAGGACACATACAATGTCTGTTCGAGCTTCTAATGAGGTTTGACTCACTGTGTAAAATCAAATGTTGCTCTCAGCCCGTCCCTGAATATCACGGTTCACGGCCATGACACCTGACTATATATTTAATGAGGCACAAATTAGAGAGCGCATAATTAAGAGTTCGGCAGCTCAGATTGTAGCACGGCCCCGACGCCTGCACTTCTGTTACAATAAATACATGTTTTAATAGGGTCATAAAGTAGCTTGGATGGTGGCTGTGGTTTTTACGGCCTCGCTCGTGAATGTGAACGCTGGCAGACTGGAGCTCACCCCCCCCCACCACCACCACCAGTGGTTCAATATGTCTGCAGGGCTTAAAATATTGCAGCAAAACTGACAACACCTAAAACCTTTTTTTGTGTATGCGCGTGTGTGTTTTGTAGAGAATAACTGCCGGGGTTCTTCATTTCACAGTAATGAGGAAAAATGTGCGCTTTAATACCCCGCCACCCCCAACCCCAACACATTGTCTGCTGCCACCTATTGTTCTCCAAATCCCATTCTTTTAATTGTCAAATGTGCAGCAGCAGCAGATCAGATTTGAAGGTGAACTTCCTCCAGGAAGAAAAGGAAGCATTATGAGCCAGAGGGAGTAAATCTGCTTTTTTTTTTTTTTGCCTGAAGTGACACTTTTGAGGATCTGTATCCCACTACCTATTTTATTAATGTTAAAACATGCAAAATCTCTGTCTTAAGACACAGTTGGGTAACAATACTGTCCTGTCAGCTCTTTGGGATAATACCCTGACAGATACAGTGCATCTCAACATTCCTGTGTGCTAAAATTAGACTCCTCTTCCTTATACTATCTCTAACACATCTTTCCCTTTTTCAGTGTATCAAAGTTCGACTTAAGTGAGATTTGGACTTCATGTACAGCTTTTTTTTTTTTTGGAAAGACAGTAATCTTTTCCAATATCACACTCGCTTGAGTCGATAGGCCTCCATAAAATTTGGACTAACAGATGTTCGGGAACAAAGGTGAAGAGAGAGATTTGAGTTAGGATTCAACTGCTCTTTGATTTTCTTTGAAAGCACATGTTGGTTTGACAAGTAGGTGGGGTTGGTGAATAAAAATGGAACAGCAAACAATGGAGCTCTGTCAAAAAGTTCTGGACTGTGAAGATGGTTGAATTGATTATAGCATCGACTACAAAGTTGCCTGGTAAAGCTTTGTTTTACCTGATTTCCTCTTGTAAAATAAGCCAATATGACAATAAGAGTGCAGTCAAACAGAAAACACCTGCAGCACTGAAGCATGATGTTAAAGATTTAGAACAGTAAAGAATTTCTTATTCATTTTCAGTATGAATGAAATGCATAAACAGATGCATGAAATAATGGTATGGTCCACATCAAATCCAAACATTGATGGAGCAGCCTTCAGAGCTATCAGGGTCTAAAGAGGAACTATGCAAGATTTATTAAACAGCTTTGGAGTAATTGTGAAGGTTAAATGACTTGTTACAGGGAGAATGGAGGCTCTCTGTCTTCCACCTTGAATCTCTTGGCTGAAAACCAACCTTACAAAGTCAGCACCTCCGCCCTGGTGTCCCAGCTCTCGTCTCAGCAGCATATCGACACAAATGGGTCCTGTAACCCATAATCTCTTGTTTAAGACAGATAAGACTACACAAATATACACATCCTATCATGGTATATAACATCCACCTCTACATGGATTGCTTTCTTGCCAGCTTTGTTGGTTTAATATCTGTCACAATGGCACCACTGACCTTCTGATTAGTGGATGACCTGCTTTACCTCCTGAGCCACAGTGAAAACAAGTTGACAGCATAATAGATTGTCTGTATGGACAAATGAGAAGCTGATGTCAGAAAATCTATAAAAGTTCTGGAAAAAGCAGCAAGGAATGTGCTGTCATTTGGAGCATGGAGCCAGCCTCATGAGCTGTAGGTGTAGAATGGAAAATGATCCAAAAACCACTGGACAAACTCTCCAGGGAAAAAAGACTTGATTCTGAGGTCTCACTAATAATATTGAGGTTATGACAAGAGGACAATGAAAATTTGATGGTTAAAGTGAAAAACCTGTTGTGTATAGAAGCTGAGCCATGACCCGGTACCTAACCCAGCTTCTGCAGCATGTAGCTGGGAGACAGGAAACCAGCTGCGAAGCTGGTGAAGGTCAGAAAAGTGGCTGCGTGCCAGAGAAAATAAAAACTTAAGAGCAACGGCTGTTTCCAGAAAGTGTTTCATCTGTGAAATTGCAAACGGAACAGCTGTTGGATTTTAATTTCAGTACTCTGTTTAGAGAAACACCAGCCAGGAAGGATGAGAACGGAGAACATGTCCTACCAGTAAATGCTGAGGACTTACAGTTATTGAAATATTGACAGTGACGTCAATAACCGAGGCCTTAAAAGACTCCAGTTAAACAGAGCTCTGCCAACAAAACAACACAAATGACTCATCAAACATAAGGAGACATATATTGGCTGATCAGACCAGTGACGACAGGAGGAAAACAGCACTGATAATATGTGAAATGCAGCAGGTGACTATGAGGGTTGATGGAACATGTGTACAGATTGTTTAGCTAATGCTAAATAGAACAGTGGAAGGGGTGATAAACTTGAAGAATGTAAAGTTATTGGTGACAAAAGATCAAATAATCTTTCATCCAGTTTAGATGAGTATTGAATAATTTACTAAACTTCTGAGTTGTAGACAAATTCTAATTTCAGCATAAGTGGATAGGAGACGATCTGATTAGCTGCGACAGTGGAAAGATTACAGTGCACATATCTATTAAAGAGCTGAATAAAGAGAAACAAGGTAAAGGGTGATGGAGGTCAAATGACTTTGGGATAATTATATACAGGATGAAAATGAAGTTCCCATTTACAAAAGCGACAAAGGAAGGGTTATATATTAGTGCACTAGACATGTGAATTAGGACACGAGACGTGATACTGAATCCGACAGTCTATACTGCAACACACGGAAAGGGTGTTGGCCAGAACACTGATTTACTATGTAGAACATACGGGTTTGTTTGCAGTACAGCAAATAACGGTAGTTTATGGTGTGGTGTAACAATGGACAACAGTTTGAAACAGTGAATTGTTAAATAGAGAAAATGTTTAAAATGATTAAAAAAATAAATAAATAAAAAAAAGCATTATTGTTGGATTTCCTGATATTGAAAATCCTAATGATCCTATGTGGAGGGACAGGTTATTCATTTAATAAAACAGGCATGGAATTAGGGTTTCTATAATTAGGTATTAGACTTTCTATCTGAACGAAGATTTGAGTGAAAGTGGCAGATCGGATTTGTCTCAGGAATTTCAAATTGCTGAGAAAATTCCACAAGGTGTCATTTGTCCACATTTATTCATTATTATGATTAATGATATTTTTTATGAATCCTGACAGAAGGATCAGGTCAGCTCTTTATACAGAAGATGAATTCACCTGGGCAAGGGGACAAGATTATGGAAATGTACTGAGTGAAATCAAGGAAGAAATAATAATAAAAATAATAATAAAAGGGTCTTATAAGTAGGTTTTTAAGATTTCTCTTTTGTGTACGTGAGGTTGTGTAAGACAGTGTTAAATGCACAGACAAATGCTGCCATCCAGGTGGAATTAACAGTTTCCTTACATCTAAGAAGAGATAAACCTATGTTTAAAAAGGGATGCGCCAATGGAAACTCAACCATAAGTGTAAATCCACAATCTCTGGGAATACAACTAATTTCTTGGCTGGGTGCTGAAAGATAAATTAGAGGAATATAGGCTGGAAATGATTTGATTCATCTCCTCTATTAGTCGAGCCTCCCCCTGGCTATCCCTGAGAGCAGAGATAGTCCTAAACATAACAGACTAAAAGAAAGGATGGGAAGAGAGAGATCCAGGCCATGTGGTAAATCATTATGTAAAAAGCAAATCTTAATCATTTAGATATGTGTACAGATGGGTCACCATATGGGGAAAAAAAATGATAAAGCAGGCCTAGGCATACATTAATCAGCTATAAGACCGACCAGAGACAGATGATGTGAACAATTGATTATATTGTTACAATGGCACCTCTCAGTGAGTGGGATATATTAGGCAGCGAGAGAACACTTAAGCTGGGGGCGCACTACATGATTTTCACCGTCGTTGCTGATTTAGAAAAGACTTGGAGTATACTAACCGACTGGCTTCAGCAGATTTCTGGGTGAGAGCAGCTCCTAAACTACAGGTCACGTTGGATGTTCTTAGTCTTCAGTGGTTAATACCCACCGACAGAGGTAAAAGTAAGAACAGCTGGAAAACTGGGGACAAGGTCGCAGGTGCCCAAGGTTCGCTGATGTGCATGGGGTGTGACGAGCGTGTAGATACAATCTTTGTTGCCATGGTTACAAGAAAAGCATGGTGTCCTTTCAGCTCTTTTGAATGGATAAAACAAGCGGACACTGCTGGTTGCCCTGTGGGAATGAAAGAACACCTCCTCCTGACGTGGTCTCTTTTTACTACCACTGCACTTTTTCCTTTGCACCTGCCGTATTTTTACAGCCTCTTTCTGAAAAAAAAAAAAAAAAGTTTGTCAAGTGTTGGACAAATGCTTCATCCAATGTAATTCACTTGTAAAAAATAATGAGTACAGCTGTGCTGCATGTGTTGCACAGCATTACATTAAAAGTTGGGAGTTACTATTGAAGAGATTGTGAAAGACGGCACTGTACTTCTAAACACATTTCACACATTTAATAACATCCAGGTTAGATTATGGCAGTTCACCATGGCTGAGCATCGGAAACCGCACTTAGAGGATTAAATGTTATCAGAGCCCAGAAGATTAGCCAGAACCTGGCTGCAAATCACAAAGAGAGAAATGCAAGTGTATCTTAGGAGACAAATATTGGTGAAGTACTAGATCAATCGGAAAGGTCGTGAAGATAACAACCCAACTGTAAAGGTGTTGTGGGTTTTGGGATGGAAACCATTTGCCAAGTTGTTTCTGAGTGAGTCGTCCCTGCGAGACTGATAAAAGCCCTTGAAGTCAACATGGAATTGAAGCAAATAAAGACAAAACCTTTAACAACAGACTTCATGAGTGTATGTGCATGTTTTTACTGATGATCAAAAGACCGAGCCCCATACACTCTGGGCTCTAAGGTCTGTTAGCTGTTTATATAATTGCATTTGCCATTTTTATGCTTCCCGAGAGGATTGAACAGTACAGACCAAACAAATTCCAGTGCCGTGATTCCATATCTGCAGTCTTTTGTCAGGTGTGGCCACTGCTCAGCAGGATTCAGAGCAACAGAACAAGGCACAGAAACCATATTCACATGGGTTCTGGATCATATAGGTACCAGAGGAAATGGAAAAGTGGATAAACTAGCTAAACAAACTATAAGGAAAGGAAACATCTGTGTCAAACTATCCGAATGAAAAGAGTAACATATGGAAAAATAATATTTATACAGACTAAAACTGCTGTACTGGGATCAGAGGACATTTGCCTTCAGTTCAAAACCAGAACGATTGTGTTCCTCTACCAAACAGGCCAAGTTGTAGCAATGGTCGAAGACTATCATCATAGCTCAGTGAAGTTGACCATTGACCAACTGGACAACAATGTGTTTTGTGAGTAATTAAATGCCCTCTGGACATTCCTGACGTATTGCATTCAGAGGAACATGAGATGAGAACACAGCAAACCTGGACTTTGAACTCTTTCCACCAAAATGTAATGAGTTTATCTTTGAGTTTTAGAAAAAGCTTGAGCCAAAACTAAAGAAATGTCCTCATGGTACCACATCCAAGAGGCCAAAACTGTGTGTGTTGACCTTTGACCCCCAAAATTAATTCACCCTTTAATTCTCATGAACGTTTTCCCAGAGTTGAACAGGTTCAGCAGAGCAACCATAGACTTCAGTGTACATTAGCTCTTTTAAAGTGGACCAGTTCTTCTACATGTTTCGGGTTTGCTTTTCATGAATATCTGAGCTCCGCCGAGGGAGGAAAAGGATGGACAGTCAGCAGCTGTAGAATGAGGAACCATGATGAAAAAACAGTGTCCTGACATTTTCAAACTTTATGATTCAGTGGTTGACTCCTTCAAGTCCATCAAATCCTGTTGGAGTGTAGTGGTTTTATTGTGCCCCTGATATTACTGTTATCCAGAGTGGAGCAATGAGGTGCTTTCATGCTTTCTTGGGACACATAAATATAGCTGACTGCGGTCTCTGCCGTTGAGTGGGGATATTGGATGGGAGTCATGTAATACAAAAACGTGAAATAAGCTGTGAACCAGAGAAGTAACTCATTCCTTCTCTTCTCAGCTCTCTGTGGCGGCAGCAAGACCCCCAGCGTTCCTGCAGGCCTGATCACTGCCAAACTCCTCTCCCTCCATAGCAACCACCAAAAGTTCAACTCTTCTTGGACTCTGTACGGAGAACTCAGGAGGAACCTGTGGCCTGCTCAGAGTAACTTTATAAGATTGGTCCAAACCACCTAGCTCAGCACAGCAAAGCTTAGCAAAAACACTGTCTAACCTTTGCCAGTGTACATGTCTGGTTATTGCGTCCACTTACCTTGATGACAAACATCAAGCTAAGTGGATGTAATAACCAACTTAGTCCACTTAGTTTGTAGTCATCCTGGGTCCCCACCGTACCACCGACACAAACACACACACACACACGGACGCGTGCGCGCACACAAACACACACACTGCAGAATTAAACAGAGGGAAGTGAAGTTGTGATTCAGTTGATTTCATTATTTTTTCATTGGCATGAATAAAAATAAAAAGAGCTGCAAACATTATTAATGTTTTCTTTTTTCTTGGTTAAAACAGATTTTAATGATGCACACAATTTTATGAATGAAATAAAAATGACTGGATCAAAGTCCAGAACAGGATGGGTTGGATCTGGTGATAACCGTATTTCCAGATTAAACACTGTTACACACATTATTAACACAGAAGTTCAGCCCCACTGGTCATTGCAAAAAAAAAAAAAAACACCTGGACAGGGTTTTAGTAAGCTGACTGCATTTTTACATACAGTAGCATGTGTAACAGGTAATTAGTCCCACCTATATCTAATATCCACATATATAGAATGTTGCATATTCAATATAATAGTAATATAAGTCTTTGCACACAAACGTGTTTTTTAGGTGTTCACTTTGTAGGATGCATTTTTGCTCTTTCTATTTAATAATAAATACCCCCTCTTTTTCCCCAGCTAGCTTTGCCTCTAAGATTGGATGTATAATAAAATACACCCTCCCCACCACCACACACACACACACACACACACACACACATTCACAAGCAGATCACAGGCCCATATCACCAATGCATAGAAAATGTTTTGTCAAATAACATTTTTAAGTAGAACACTGAGCTCTGAATGGCAAAAAAGAAACTCAGAAACCATGGACATGGAATTGAATGTAAACTGAATACTGCAACATGTTTAGACTTTACAAGGAATCTGGTGCAACCACAATTCTCATTTACTGATCGAACCCAGACGTGCAGAACAACAGAAGAATCAAATACTGCGGTTGTACTGATCAATGTGTCTCTATTACCAATAAATGAAGTTAAGAGTAAAATAGAGCTTTGTATTTACAGTGATACTAATGAAAACTGATGCATGGTTTTCCCTCAGTTTTTCAATTCTGTCCTCTATGAATCTAATCACTTGTGGCACAGATGGTGTTTTTTTTTTTTAAACAGACTTATGATGAAGGTCTTTATACATTTATGGCTAATGGTGGAAGCTTTGTGTGTGCACGTAGTTTAACTTATGAATTTCATGCATCTGTCCCGTGGGGTGCAAACGCTATTTATAGCATTTATTGAGCTGCCATCCCGCGCTCTTTGCTGTTCACCTGCGGTGCTGCCATCCACCACCTCACTCTATCTCTCTCTGGGGGTTCCTGTCCTCTGGGTGAACTGGAAGACTCTTTGAGGGGAGTACACTCACCTGGTGGCTCTGCTTACTCATGTTGCCGTGCTGTCACAACATCATGCTGCTGCTGTTTGTTGCAACTGGCTTAGTGACACTAATGGAACTTAATGTGTAAAAAAATGTGAATAAAATTGTTGTGGTTATAGTCGTTTCCTCTCAAACATCTAGAACGTCTACATAAGATTACAACAACATTCATGAATACAAAGAGTAAAGAGTCTATTTTTTTCTGTTTTCTGCTGAATTCACGTGGAGTGCACTGTAAAAACATATACTTGTTGTACTTACACGATTATCAGCTATGGCTGTGGCACTTTATTTCTACATGCTGGAAGAATTATGGATTATGTCTACCTGTCCATACATCCCATTCATGTGAATTGTGTCACCAATAAAATTACCTCACAACTCAGTATGTCCTGCATGAAGCAGCAAGGATTATTAACAAAAAAACAAACAAACAATGTAAGTTCAAGATTCACCTTCCATTTAATTCTGCTTTGATTTTTAGCGTGAGGCTGGGGAATGGGGACCACACCTTGATGGAGAATAGACCTCACTCAGAAACCTTGTGACCTTCATTTGAGTGAGAAGATGGAGAAGCTATGAGAGCGTTGCTGACGGTGTGAGGCACAATCATCTTGGCCGGGGCCACGGTGTGTCAACGCCATCATTATCAGAGCTCTCATGATACATCACACGTGTGTTCTCTGAGACAACCACTCGGCAAACTGTCAGATGAGTGACATCGCAGGCCTCCTTTCTCTGACTGTTTATTCTCCCTTTCGTTTCATTCACTCTTGGTTAAGGAGAAAAACGCCCACGCTGTGACACTTTGAACACCCACGGCCTCTCTTTTCACTCGCCGCCCACGTGCTCTGACACACTCCGAGCAAGGGTGGGAGAAGGTTAAGTAGAATAAAAAGTGAGAGCACAAAGAGTTGCTGGAGAAGGGACATGATTGGCGGAGAGCAGAACCTCGGCCGCCCACCGCTCCAACGCATTTATTGACACCGAGCCCTGCTGAAGGTCTCCGCTCATTGATTCAACTTCATTCATGACTCAATCGATGGCATGCTTGATTGAGGTGCAGCACAGACACATCAAGCCATAAATCAGATGTTTGCACGCTGGGCTGCTTACATCTCCCTTCATCCTGTCGGCGACCCCCCCTGGTGCAGCGCTGTTGTTTTCCTCCCCGTGCGTCAGAATAAAACTGAGAGAAAATCCACTTTCCAGCGTGTTCTTTCTCTGTGGCCTGGGGCTCTGTGTTACAGCTGGAAAATGTTAGGAGAGGGTATTATTAGACTGAAAACTCGCCCAGAGACGGTGATGAGATGTAGACAAAGGTTTTTTCGTGTCAAGCATCTGCAGCAACAGAGAAACTCTCTGTGCTGAATGTCCATCTTTCATAATGTTGGGTAAGAGGAGAAGTGTGTGGTGCGCGCAGAGATGAGAAAGAAGGTTAACTGTGCTCAACACATGGAGAGCATGGTCACTAACAGCAAGGAACATAAGGTCAAGGGAAGTTATGTTGATTCTGGCAATGCAGAGGTCTTCAAATCTGTGTCCAATGAATTAAACCATAGTCCTGCCATGAAAATACTGAGTGAAGTTTTAAAAGAATGAAGAACATGGTTCAGAATCAGATCCTTCCTCCTCTCGTCTCGTCCTTCTCCTGTGCTGCTGATGTGAGCCTGACACACACACACACACACACACACACTGACAGTTTCTACACTGAGCCCACCTGATAATAGCGAACATGGAGTTGAAATTCTTGCACTCTCTGCAGTGCAGGGCGATCTTGATGAAGTGCTTGATGGTCTTCATCCTCTTCAGGGCGTTGGGCTCCTTCAGGATCTCCGAGGCGACCCAGAAAGTCTCCTGGTTTATCACCTCCTCAAACTGCTTCAGGTTGCCACTTCCCACCGAGGAGTCCAGTTTAAACAAGTCGTCCACGTACCTGGGAGCCACCACAGAGAAGAAGTTACTGAAATATTCTGTGACGCTTAATGCACCACAGTTAATAAAGAATGAGTGACTTCTCTTACTCTGTGGACTCGACGTTCCTGAAGAGCTCAAAGTCTCTCATGGAGAGCTGGGCCGCCACCTCCATGGTGCTGAGCTGCAGCAGAGAGATCTGACTCTCCCTGAGCAGGTCCTGAGCGTCCTCGTCCGAGCACAACGTCTCCGTCTCCATGTTGTTCTTCAGGTAGTACCTACAGAGAGGAGGTGGAGGTTGGATTATCAATCATACATGGATTTTCTGCCGTTTTCATGCAAGTTACTCATTTGTAAAATTACTGGATATTGACCTCTGCGGCCAATTTATAAAATCAAAAGAAATCCTGCATAAAAACAACACAAGGAGGAATTATTATGTCTGAGCCTTTGAGTCTAAAAAATGAAGGGGGGATTAACTGACAAATAATTACAAGGAGTACAGGCTGTAAAATAGTCTGAGTGACATCATCCACATCATCTCTGTGTTGGCACTAAGTCTATTTTTAGAGCTGGAAAACTACAGAAGGTGCTCGATCTGCAGTGGTGGGCGGACGTTAAGATCCAGTTTTTCAGCCAGCTGTGCACAGATACATCTTTCTGCACAGATAAATCTCCTCAACGTTCACCTCTTTCACAATTTGTGTCTCCAGTTTAAGATTAGTTTGAGGAAAGGGGGACGAACCCTCTGATGGTGCTGATGGATCACAGACGTATTTTAACTCGGTGTAAAAGAAGGAGAGAAGTGGTGAGAGGAGACAGAGAGAGCCTCTCGGGAATGGAGAGATAAGGAAGACGACAGGTGCATGAATGAGAAGAGAAAAAAGGGCCATTTCTCATTAGGCCTGATCTCCAACAGGTTTGTAGAGGA
>OMNW01031437.1:0-12245 GCA_900303245.1 Selene dorsalis
GGGTATAAAAAGTTTGTTTTGAATTTTTAGATGGTGTACAAGCACACTTGCCTTATTTTACATATTTTTTTGTTTCCCTATCTATCTATCTATCTATCTATCTATCTATCTATCTATCTATCTATCTATCTATCTATCTATCTATCTATCTATCTATCTATCTATCTATCTATCTATCTATCTATCTATCTATCTATCTATCTATCTATCTATCTATCTATCTATCTATCTATCTATCTATCTATCTATCTATCTATCTATCTATCTATCTATCTATCATCCATCTATCTATCTATCCATCTATCTATCCATCTATCCATCTATCTATCTATCTATCTATCTATCTATCTATCTATCTATCTATCTATCTATCTATCTATCTATCTATCTATCTATCTATTGACCTTCCTCTCCCCAAGGTTTGCAGTCAGGGTTCAGTAGGTTACCTCTAATGGACTTTCAGGTTATTACAAGGCTACAACTACAGAGACTAACATCAATGAAATTTCCACTACACTATCATCTTTCAGTTCAGTGTCTGTGTTCAGTGTTTGCATCAACCTGTTCAGGGCAAAATGAAATGTTTTAAAACCCACTGCTTACTTCCCAGCACCAAACATCAGACACAGTCAGAGACCAGCTGCTGAATATACGAGAGCATTTAGCCGCTCTACGTAACAGTTGGATATAATTTTTGCAAAGCTAAAAAAGCGTGTTAAGGCGGTTGTATTTCCCAGGTAACCACAAACAAGCAACCACAAACGAATGATCGTGTCACCCTGTGAATAAACAACTGATTTTGAACAAGCTCACTGCAAGTGATTGACATGTTTCTACCAAAACAACAACACTTATTGCAGGTTTAAACCTGCTGCCACTGCCTCGCATCTCTCATTAATATCCATAAGTGCTGTATGTCACTATCTATCTATGTGTGTGTGTGTGCGTGTGCATGAGAAAACATGGACACATCCTTCCAGAGAATCAAAACACAGCACACCCACCCTCCATTCCTGCGAAAATGCCATCAACAGTCACACAGCGCTGTTGGAGCTGTTTGGACAAGTGAGCGTGTTTTTCTGGTTAAAGAAATGGTTAGAAGCATTTATGCCTGTTGATGACAACTGGGACATATAACTACTTCACTGACACGTTCAATTCAGTCTCCAATTATATTCATTAAATTTTTAGGCTATTATTGAAGTTTTCTTATACACATCTCTATTTTCAATTTTTAAGGTTTTTAATGTCCAGGAATTTTTACTGTTCATATTAATATTCACTCTGTTCACTGCGTTTTGCCTTGATACTAGCTGATACCTGCTGATACCTTAACTTTTATCGTTTGATCAGTTATTTTGTCGGTACAATAGCAAATAATATCCTGTATAATTATCCTCAGACCTATGTAACATCAGTAGTTCAAAATCCAAAGATATTCAGCTGATCATCATGTGTGTGTGTATTTATTTATTTTAAATCCACAGTGGAGAATACAACTTCTCCTGTGAAAGGAATTTGTGATTTAAAAATGAATGTGTTTGTAAGCCCAACAATATAATGATCATTCTATCTGCTGAAAAACATCTTGCAAATGGCACACCTGTGTGAGCCTTTGATCTTATCCTTAGAATCTGTAAATGGTCTCCATAACATTAAGAACACATTATCAGAGTTATCTGATTGGCTGAAGAACAGTAGGCTTTAGGATAATATTAAAGTGAAGTGGGAGGGTCTAGGCCCGCCACTGGTTCTGAGAGTGTCCTCAGTTACACCCAGAGGTCAGGTGGAGCCTCTGTTGTAATAAAGAGAAGAAGCCTTTCCTTGATGCTGAGCAGTGCTGTTGAGCTGTTTGTGCTGAGAGTCTCTCCATAAAGAAAAGCTTTTCGTCTGGTCCTTCAGTAAAACAGGAGCTGTGGTGGAAGCAGTAAAAAAAAAACGCAGCCTCAGCAAAAGTTTGGCTTCAGTTTACAGGTAAGTGAAGTGTCATAACTGATAAGTTAAGAGTGATGTGTTTGTCAATGCTGGTATTGTGTTACCCAGTGTGCAGAAATATTTGCATGACAAGCTGCTTCTTTAAGCTTTGTTTAACTTGATAGACTGTTAAAGTACGTTAGATGGAAGAAGCATTAGTTGTAATATTGCTGTGGGGAACTTTTAAAAGAAAAAATAGGATGGTGGAAAGATTGTTAGCTCATTAGAGACCGGTTATTAGCCTGGAGGAGTGTGGTATCTAAATGGTACTTTCATCTAGTTCTATCATTACAGTTATTAATCCTATTATTATCATTAGTATTATCACACTGTTCAGACCTGGCTTCATTTTCTTCCTCCCAGGTTTGATCCAGCTTGGAGATGTTTGCCAAAGCCACCACAAAGTTTGCGCAGGAGGTGGATTCTTATGGTGACTTGATCCCAGTGTCCAGCCTGAAAGACACTATAGACCTCCTGACAGTGGTGGTGATCAAGCGTGGGTTTTTCTGGTTCTGGCAGAAGCCCAAATATTATCCTACTGATTTTCACCTCAGTAGTCTTCTAAAAGGAGACTCCACTATATCTCCAGGTAGACACCAAAGAAAGCCCTGTGTATTAGTATGTATGTGTACCATCTTAATTTGCTTTAATTGTCTTTGTTAAATATCTTCAGTAGCTGTAAATGTTTTCCTGTCCAAAGATATCAAAGAGTCAGACTTCATCGATTTTCAAGCGACATGTGATAACAGCATTCAGGGAAGCATGGGTGCAAGTTATCTCGCCAGTGTGAATGTGGGGGGAAACAGCAGATCAAAACTCCAATTGTCCTTTGGTAGGTTGAAGAAAGAGGAAGCGAATGTGGAGATGTTGCTGAAGGACTCCGAAGACAGGTAAGTGCCCAACCTGTATCCACTGTTTGCTGCATCTCAATTCAGAGGCAGCATCCTTCCAATCTAGGGGCTGATCTACAAAGGACAAGCCTTCTTCGACATCGAACTGAGCATTGTTAAATGAGACGGTCTGGTCTACAGACGATTTCCTGCTGTTGTCCTTGCATTGCCACCCACACCCTTTCTGTAAGCAAAGACAGTTTAGAAACAAGACTTCCCACGACGAGTCAGTTTCCTGTGTCTGTCTCATGTGGGTTTCGTCACGACCCCGTCCCTTTAGGAGACCAGCAGCAGGTCTTGCAGATCTCCGAGGTAATGTCGCGAACGCCCTCGTAACTTATGTTGGTAATGACAAATGTGTAAATATCTAATGTTAGCAGAAGAAATACAAATAGCTGACTTACCTCCACCAACAACCTTTATCCATCCACACACACATTCACAATACTTGACATGAGGTGGGGGTACAGGTGATCACGCCCACTTAGGAGACAGGAAGCGTATAGCTACCATTTCATATCTTTAGCTGCATTTCCTCCGCAGCAACTTTCCCCAGGAACCAGAAACCTTTCAAGGAGCTATTAATGTTTCAACCACAGGAATCTGGAACAACATTTAGTTCCAGGGTAAATCGACAAAAATTCAAGAAAAGCTAGAAAGCAGCACAAGAAAGAACAAGTTGTATGAATTTCCCTTCGGGCTTAGTAAAGTAAACTCATTTTTATCTTTGAACTTTAGGATGAGATTGTCAAGGCTGGGTTCACTCCAACGCCAGACCAAATAATAAATCAAGTTTAAAAAATGAAGGTTAAAATGTTGCCAAATGCCAAAATGTTGTGTTTACTTCCTCCTGAGTAATGCAGAGCAACATACGGCAGTTTACGTTCCACTTAAACTGGACACGGGCTGGTTCAACACCAAGGTTCTGAGACTCCAGAACGGGACCAGAGCCAGAACCAGAACCGTGTCTGTCTGAAAGAACCCATATTGATCCGTTGTTCCCGCTTGACCAAGAGGGTGTTCTCAGGGTGGGAAGGCATCCTGCCTTCCTACCAAAAGATGGTGTAATCACACACCTGATCTTGGTTTAATGCCATGAAAAAACTCAGCATCAAGGCAGAGAATAAACCCTCAATGTGTCCCATGGCAAAAAGCTTGCAGGCCAACAGAGCGATCACCACCCTCATTCTGTGGGATGAATAGTTTCAGACCCTTCCCACCAAGAAAGGTCCTAATGAAAATAAGAGATATACCCTGATTCACTTGTTTATCATCAAGAGCCAAATGGTTAAAGTTCTAACAACTGTTTTCATCAATGTTTTATAGCTATATGAAGCTGTAAAACAGATCAGATCATGGGACAAATTTTGCATGAGCTAAGAATAAACTTTCTAAAAAAAAAAGTGGACAAACTACTGACAACATCAGTGATCCTAAAGGCCAAGACCCTAAGTTAATAAATAAAAAGTAATAAATAGAACACAATAAATAGGATATTACATAGTCGTCACTTGATACCTTGATCTGAGGTCATTTTATTTTGAAAGTATTTAGTCAAGTGACTGGGGTCTTTTTTGATGCTGCCGGTGGGATTGTGGGTCAGAAGTGGGATCACAGTCATGGAAGAAGAGGTCGAGGTACATGGAGTGTTTTTCTACACCGTGTTGAAGAGGTGCACATGGTCACTGTACTCTGTTTCATTTGTATTTCATTTTCACTTGTTGTTGATGATGTGCTCCATACAAACAGTATGTCTTTTCTTGTGATCATTTATTTCTGTTGTCAGCATGAGCCTCATTAACAATGGGCTCATATGGACTTTTATGATTTTTCTTTTACTTTTGTAGTTTTCATAGTGTGTTATGATTTTATGATGTTGACGGCGAAGAGGAAAAATAGAAATTGAGACATCTATATGAATCCTGGGCTTTCACTGAACCGGTGTAGCTACAAATTTGCTCCCCTGGAATTTGTTTGTTTTGTTAAAGATTATATTCATAAATTCTTAAAATCTCAGTTCAGATTCACTAGTCTGCATTCATTTCATATCTACAGCCTTTCTTTTTTCTTTTTTCTGAAAGTTACCATTAAACTTTAAAAACTGTCTTAGTTGAACATAACATTACTATTTTTAACTCACTGTCTCAGGGAGCTGGACATGTCCCACCCTCTGATCCGGCAGACAATGAAAAAGAAGAGGCATGAGTTTGGGATTGTGACAGAGCGAATTGGGACCACAAAACCCTGTTCTCTCACAGAAGAGACAAAGCAGGGTGGAGAGTGTAAAGGAGAAGTCAGCGTCAGTCAACCTTTGGGCTCTAAGGTAAAGTAGTAGCACTGAAACACTCATCGTCATGATAGTCTACATGGCTGTAATTTATTGTGATCATTTAGCCACTTGCTTCTATGTGATATTTGAGAAATTAGTTGTAACAAAATAATAATTTCCCCTTTTTTGTTCAGCCTACATTCCCAAAAACCAATTTTAGACCAAAACCAATTCTTGGTGTCCTGCTTAGCCCTGTATGTGATTTCAGTTCTGCTCCTTTTATTCTACTTTTTTTAATACTTTTATTCTTTTAAAGTGGACATTTTCTGCAAAACTGACCAACAGATGCTGTAATTTGTATGTTTGGTCTCAAATATCTGCTGAATTGTTGTTTCTGCAGGCTTCATTCACAGGGAATGTGAGTGGGAGTACAGGCAGTAACATTACCGTGGAAATTCCCACTAATACCACCATTGCCTATTCCACCATTAAGCTAAAGATCGAACAGGATGGATCCTTTGGTGAGAAATTGTAATGTAATCTGTAGATTTGATCAGAACAAATAATGAGACTAATCAGAATCTGTTGGTCTTAGTAAAGTCAGTTAATAAACGTGCTGTTTCTTCCTCAGAGTTGAATCCGTTAATCTGCCTGGCCTCTGTTCAACGGACGATTACTGAAATCATCGATCTTCCAAAGGGTAAATGAATCAATTAAATTAGATTAGATTTTATTTGTCATTCTTATGCCATTGCCTATTCCATCATGAAGCTAGAGATCGAACAGGATGGATCCTTTGGTGAGAAATTGTAATGTAATCTGTAGATTTGATCAGAACAAATAATGAGACTAATCAGAATCTGTTGGTCTTCGTAAAATCAGTAAATAACGGTGCTGTTTCTTCCTCAGAGTTGAATCCGATAATCTCCCTGCACGGTGCTCAAGAGGTTATTTCTGAAATCAGCCTTCCACAAGGTAAATGAATCAATTAAATTAGATTAGATTAGATTTTATTTGTCATTCTTATGCACCACATAAAAACTAAATTGTGTGTTCACACATCCACCGCTTACAGTTCAGTGGAATACAAACCATAAATAAGCATGTCATGATTACTAATTACTTTTTCTTTCTGCAGCCATAAATCATGTGACTCTTGGTCATTGTTAATGATATGCTCAGTAAGTGTGTTAAGCCATAAAGGGCTTTGAGAGGGTGGAGGCCATTTCAGTCTTATCAGAGTGGAGTGATGATAACTGTTTGAAAACATTTGGGCGACCTGATTATTTTAAAGAATAATGGAGGTGGTTGGTTTGTCTTTATTTTATCCTCACATCTGGTCCAGTCTTATAAGTTTTACTTACCTGCTTTTCGTCTTTGGAGGGAATAATAACTACCGTATGTTCATTTTTTCTTTCTATGACCAGACCTGGAGAAGTTTAATCATCACTTCCAGCTGCTGTCATCTCTTCCTGCTGCCACCAGGTCTTCTCTGCTCCAGCAACTCACAACCATTATGCAGGACCAAAAAGCCATCAGTGCCCTTCAGGATGTGGTAAGTGGGACAAGAGAAGAGGTCTTAATGTGAAGTTGGGACTTGTGAACTTTATATGGGTGTCTTCTTCTGTCTCAGCTGGAACAGATGTGCCAGGGTGAGACTCCTTCCCTGCCTGATGTTACAATAACAGAGTCTCAAAATCAGAACATCCAAGCAGTTCTGGAGCTCGTTGAGCAGTCGGGACAAGTGAAGTCGGCTCAGGTGGACCGGTCCACATCAGTCCTCGAAGCCTTGGACCTCATCAGCAGCGCGTTGGGTGGTGAGGAAAGCTTTGCTCTGTGCAGCATTCAGCAGAACACTGCTAGGTGTCTTCAATCTGTAAAAATATTCATCATTTTAAGCTCAGGAGGAGAAACATGTAAGGTTGTAGTTGACTGTGTGCAGAATGTGCTGGAAACCTCATTTTATTCAGTTGTGTTTTCCTGTTTCTGGGTCTTTGTCTTTTCAGAATTGAGCTGTAGTTGTCTTGATGTCTTGAGGACGTGCTGCAGCTCGACAATGTTACAGGCATTAGAGGAGGTCAGTAAATTCAGACTTTACAAAATCATTTTTTCTACCTGAAGTGATGCCTCGCTCACTGAGCTGCCTGTTCACTGTCTGTCACACCAGCTCCAGGAGCAGATCCTATCAGGAGAGGGAGAATTTCCTGTGACTACACTTAAGGGCAACATTTATGAAAAGGCTGAACAAATGTTTGCCTCCTGTAATGTGTCCCTGAAGAAAAGCGGGGACACAGTGAAGACGGAGATAAAACGAGAGCCAGAAGACCTTCCTCTGGTGCTGGGTATAGCTATCAGAGGTCTGGCCTCATTGGGCCCATGAGCTTGAACCAAAGCTGCCTTTACATCACCTATAAACTTTACATACAAGTGTGGTAAAGGGGACCATGTGTGTATTTGGTTTTATTTACAGTATGAGTATGTTTTATTCTTTATGTTGCAGTAGAATGTCCTTCAAGACACTGTCGCACTGTGGCATCCTGGGTGATTTCATATATTTACCAGTGTAGAAACAAAAAACATTTTGTCAATGAACTGATAATCATGGATCAATAACAAGTCATTGTAGATTTTAAGTAGTTAAGTAGTTTTAAGACTTTTAAGCTTCTTGGACTGTGAGAGATTGTCAGGAGCATTTTTTGTGTTCAGTATCTTTATTGGGCTTTTCCATATAACAAAAATATCACAACAACCTATTAACAGTCATAGTTTCTGTTCCTTCGCATATATAGCACATCATTATAAATAGCCAAATACACAAGACACAAACCAACACAGACAAGCACAAAAAAGACCAAACACTGCTGTCTTAACAGACAAACATAAACACAATTGAGGTGCTGTTTAGCTCAGTGGGTTGAGCAGGCGCCTCATTTGTAGAGGCTACAGTCCTCGCTGCAGCTGGCTCCAGATCAAATCCCAACTGACCCTTTGCTGCATGTCATTCCCCCTCTCTCTGTCTCCCATTTGGAACATCTGAAATACATAAACCAGTTTAGGTAAATATTAAGTAATAAGTCATGAAATCCTGCCCATCTTTCAAACCCCTCATATGTACGTTTCAGTAGGGGTGTAAAACTGGCAACAGTTGGTGAAGAGATGGAGTTATCACAACGCCTGGATCTGTGAGCTTCAGTCTTAACGGCTTTTCCTCTATTATGTTTTGTTAGATCAAATATTCATGGGTTGTGGACATTTTGTGTGACACAGAAAACTATTCTCCTCCAAAGACCAAAGGATCTCTGAAGGTGTTTGTTCACATGCCAGCACACCTCAGTCTGAAGCCCTTGAACAGATTGGTTGTTGAATATTCAAACTTAATGGAGTCTTAATTTGATTACATATGTCTTTGAGTTTTTATGTCTTAGTTAATCTTTTACATTTTACCCTGTCAGGGAACATAGTTAATGGTGATGGAAGTTGTTTCACCTTGGTACTTTTTTTATCCTTCTTGTATGTTAGTGTCTAAAAAAAATAAATAAAATGGTTGTTGGAACAACGTCCTTCTCTTCGTGCTCAATCATCGACAGTGTGTGTGTGTGTGTGTGTGTGTGTGCTGGGTGGGCTCATAGCTGGTGCATGCAAGCAGTACAGGTGTCAGCCTCTTTACCAGACCCTTTGGCTATCCCATATCTCAGGGTTAGGGTTAGGGTTGGGGAAGGGAGTGTTTCTCAATTTTGCTCATCTTGGACTTGAACAATGAAGTGCATCTCCACACTGTGTGTGTGATGTCCTCCCTCATTTCCCAATCTCTTCAGATGTTTCCTGTTGTTTGGTGGACTGACATGTTTGGCATTAGTACAAGCCATGGTGACCTAACTCTCACTCTCCTACAAGAGCTGACAAAAACAAGAACAGTGCAAGTTTATGTGATAGTACAGAGCAGTTGTTTCTTTCACACAAAATGCATTTGAAAATTAGAATTGTGACAGTCCCCCCTGATCACAGATACCTTCGCCTTACCCATCTAGCTTTATGTAATATGCAATTTAAAGACTCGCACAGCACTTCACTCTCTTGCACTAAGCTCTCTCTATTCCTTTTTCTTTTCAGACACACCCACTTCAGCTCACTCACTATGGAAGAATTATCCTATCTTTAATCAAGTGTGTAGATTTTCAGTTTGATTTTCATTCCTTTTCAGTGACACAGCCCCTTCTCGTGCGCAGATTTATTCTCCTCATGCTCACATTTTGTGCTCGCACTGAGATATCTGCTGCTTTCTTTCAAAATGTGTGCTTGCACTCAAAAATCACATGCCTGTGCTCACATTTCTTCTTCTTGCACAATATGACAAATTGGTGTATTTTGAGAGAAGCAGTGTCACAAATAGACCATATCGGCCACCCGCCCTGCAGAGCGCTCAAAAAGAAAACAAAGGCACCCAAGACAGCATCCATCACTTGATCGGCCAGACTCTGGCTGTCTCCCTATTGGCTGGCGAAACACAATATTTTAAGAGCAGGGAGGGCCTTGAGTCTGAGCATGCGCTTAAGATATGAGCGTGCAGACATTAAATCTGAGCATGAGGACATTAGAACTGAGTGAGCACAGGCCACATCTGAATGCAAGTGAAATTTTTGTGTGCAAGAAGAAGAAATGTGAGCACAGGCATGTGATTTTTGAGTTCAAACACACATTTTGAAAGAAAGCAGCAGACATCTCAGTGCGAGCACAAAATGTGAGCATGAGGAGAAAAGTCTGAGCATTAGAAGGAGCTGTGTCACTGAAAAGGAATGAAATCATGCTCTCAAACTGAAAATCTACACACTAGATTAAAGATAGGATAATTCTTCCATAACTCACACATTCATAGATTTTTAACACACACACCGTCAGTCTGAGGCAGGTATGGTTAGTTGTTTTCAGTCGGGGGGTAATTCTTTACCAGCACTTTTTATTTTATGTCCTTATTATCAGGGCTTTCTGCACCCTTCAGGCTGTTCAGGAGATTTATGGAACTTGATATTATCTTTAGACAATTTACTGGGAAACGGAGAGAATGGCTGGCCACACCAGTTCTTCCAGCTGTGACCTCAAATTTTCTCCTGTATGAACTTTTGTGTCTTTTGTGTGTGTTTAGTTGGAAATTAGAGAGGTTTATAATTCACTCAAGGAGTTATACCCACATATAATGATTGTTCTAAATAATTTGATTAGTTGTCGCCCCAACTAGAGCTGAGGATCTGACTGTTTCAGAGGAGATTGAATTTATAGGTCACAGTTTAGCCACTGCCACTGAGATGCATCTGATAAGCTTGGTTCACTCCTTGACTAGTGGATGAGATGTGACTCTCTTCTACATATATTTATTACTAAGTAAGTACAGTTGAGTTAGGGTTTCCCAGTTAAGAGTATTGTCGCCTCTGAGGCGTCTTTCCTTGCCTTTCAAACGGGGCAGAGCTCCGTGGGAAACAGTAGGAGAGACACAGGCTGAGGGGGGAACCGGGACACGACAGGAGAAGCAATTCCGTGGAGGTCGTGCACGAAAAAACAAACGCGTCGCACCACTTTGGGTTGTGAGCGTGCATGACGCGCGTCTGCATTGAAAGTATTGGGTTTGTGCGCGCAAAAGACGCTACAGCTGAACGGCCCTCCATGCACACACATACTGTAACACACACAGACGCCTGTCATCTGGTTTCAAGTTCTCTTCCTTCTGCCGTAGGGGAGTCTATGAATGGGCCAAGAACACCAACTCGCTGGCAAACTGACTTGGTTCCAGCCTGAGAGACGCTCTGACATTCCATCTCCTCCTCTCTTGGCTCCATACGTGACAATAAATCAGCATTAATGTTATTTCTTCCAGGTCTATAGAGGATTTCAAAATCGTACACTGACAAATCTGACAACCACTGATGCCCTGTAGCACTAAGCTTTGTCTATGTAAGGACATATGTTAGAGGGTTGTTGTCAGTATGCACCGTAAAATGGGCTCCATAAAGATAATGTGAATTTTTTCAACAACTGCCCATTTGAGCAATAGGAACTCAAACTGGTGGATGGCATAATTCTTTTCGAAAGAGCTCAGTTTTCTGCATGCGAATGCAACTGGCCTCAACCCTTCTGGGTGCTCTTGATATAAAACAGCTCCAAGCCTTGAGAGGCTAGCATCCACATGCAGCGTTTATGGTTTGCTATCAGCAAAGGATAAAACTGGAGCGTTTGTCAAACAGTCTTTTATTTTCTCACTCTTCAGTTCCACCTGTCTCCAAATGTTTCTCTCTCATCCAGATAGACATAATTTTCCCTTTTTATTGGCTTCTCTCTCACACTCGGTGGGGCCATAACCTTTAGTGAGGTCAGTCAAGGTAATACCCACAAAAACCCAAAAAGGAAGTGGCCAGCTGTGGCCACTGCTCACAGGAATTATTAGCCTACACTACAGTTTTTCAATTTTGTAGTTTTTGCGCCTCTGTCTTTTTTCCTCCTAGTTTTTCTTTTCATATAACATACATTTATATGACGATCGAGAGTGAGAGAGTGAGCCAGTGAGAGAGTGAGCGAGTGAGAGAGTGAGGGTGAGAGAGTGAGAGCGCACCAGATTTCACTGTTACCTAGCAGCAACAACTGAAACGAGACGGTTGAAGAGAGGAAAAACACAGAATATACAGAAGCCTGTGTCTTTATATGTCCAAGAGACTTTGTCCAGTCCTCACGACGTGCAGGAAGATGGGATGGTGGCCCAGGTTTAGTGATGAGGAAACTGTGACTGTCAGCTGCGCATCTGTCAGCAGCTGCTCCAAACAGACACGTCTCAAACTTTAATGTGTAAGGACAGACTAGATGTTGATCTTGTAAACAGCGACATGTTGGATATCAACACTAAACACCATGTACTCACCCTCATTCATGTGATTATTGAATTATAACGTAACGTCATGAATCTGTCGGCTGCTGTCTAGTCCTGTACAATCACCAGTCCCCCTCCCCAAGGTGGGGCTTGAAAATTCCCCTTTGTCCAAAGTGGGAGGTGAGAAAGAGTTTGAGAACCACTGCTTTAAGCAAGGCTACAGTGTTGCAAGTTGGCTCCTTCATATAGGAAGCTTCGGCTT
>OMNW01031439.1:0-14665 GCA_900303245.1 Selene dorsalis
GCTCTGTCATTATGTGAATATCCCCTTTAGTTTCCACTCTGATATTAAATCTTTAAGGAGACTGGCCAGAGAGCAAATAGAAACAAAGACACACACACACACACACACACACACACACACACACGCACACACATCTATTATTGTATGAATCTAAACAGAACGTGCTTCTGTATGACTTAACAGTTCTGGCTATTTAAAAACTGCAGTAACTTATATTAAGTACCATTTTATCTTTTACTATTATTAAAATGATAGAATGATGTTTAACCAGTGACTGTGGTCTCTTTCTTTTTTAAAGTGTGCTTCCTTTGGGTCTTTTCTGTGTCCTACGGTGGTGTAAAAAAGCACTCACACTTTGTCAGCACAATGTGAGGATGGAGGGAAGGAGGGCAGAGAGGTGATTGATATAGCCTCTGCACCAATGCCCTGGCACTGAGGGTGGGAGAGGAAGAGGAAAGAGGTGCATAATGCTGCACCTTCAGCTTCATGCAAACGTTGTCAATCCTGAACTACACTTATTCCCTTTTTCATGTCTTTTTTTTTTTTTTATCTTTCACCCTCTCTTATTCCCCTTGTCATTTTTCCAGCCTCATGCCTCCAGTATTTCTTCCCTCTCCTGTTTGCGCTCATTTCTTTTCCACTCACTCACTCTCCCTTCACTTGTCTTGTCTTGTGCTCTCCTTTGCTTTACCTCCCTCCTTTATCTCCACTTGTCTTTTTTGGCAGGATCAGTGGTTTTATTATCCAACCTCACCTCTGCCAGGATGGGTCAGCTACTGCAGTGGAGCTGTCTTCTCTTGGCACTTAACGTAGAGAGGGAGAAAAAACACAACTGAGAGAGGTAGAGATGTGACAAACAGAAAGAGAGTGTATCCATACAGCACATTTTGTAGGTGAGAGGGTTCAGCCTGGCAGCCCTACATACACACAATGGTCTAAGATATGTGTGTTTATGCTTGTGTTTGTTCAAATGTAATGGTGTGTGTGTGTGTGTGTGTAGCTCCTTGTGGTAAGTGACGCATTACTGTGGCTGTGGGCCTCTGAAGGAGGGATGGTTCACCAGATATGGCACAGCAATGCCAAAATGCCAGGCCCAGGCTCTGCTGCCAGCTCCAAGGAGCCTCAATCTATAATGACAGCTCAGTGTGTGTCACCAGGTCACACTCACACAATGATGCAGAGAAACAAGGATGAGGAAACCTTTTAACTAATATCAGCTAATGTTCTCCTCTCTCCCTCTATTCGTATCAAGGATCAGAGGTATAGTAAGAATGCAAACTGATATATGTAGTGTAGCTTTTTGAGAATATCCAGTGTGCACTTCAGTGCCTTATCAGGACTTTAGCTTCTTTGATGCAGCTTATACATGCATTTCAGGCTGAAGCAGCATCAGCAGCAACAAAAACAATTCTCCACAATGGTGCTGGTTGGTAGGAGGCCCCTGGAGTTGACCCAGGATATGATGGAGAGATCATATATCTCATGTGGAGTGGGAATGCCTCAGGTCCCCCAGGAGGATCCATGGATGGATAGACTTTTAAATGTAACTCAATTCCTTCTTTATTTCAATTTGACTTCATATTTAAAAAGACATTTCAACAATTTAGGATTGCACCCCCCAAAAACCCACAAGAGACATATTAATTCAGTGAGCAGAGGTGACCTTAACACTTAACTGGGAGAGAAAAAGAGATCAGAGACATCACATCACACTGAAACATTTTGGGGACATTTTCCATATTTGACTCAATAACCTGCACCCCAAGAGCTCAATGTTCCCTTCCCCTTTACATTCATCAAGTTGTCAAAGGCGGAGCATGGATCTGTGCTGAGCAGCATGAGAGGGTGAACCAGCCTCTGTGCCTCAGATTAAACCTCAGAATAGCAGCCCAGTGTTCCTGTAATAGAGCTTCTCTTCCTCTGAGACTTATAGCTCATTACCACAGGACTGCCCCCAAGGACCCACCTCCCCCTCCAGTCACCAGCACATCACCCCTTCTCAACATGACCTCACCCCTGAGATGGAGCCCCCACATCGTGACGCACATCTACATAAATGCACCCCTCCCTCTCCTTCTCAATCTGCTAATCTTAGTAATGTAACTCTCATTTCTTGTGCTCCTTTCCAGCATCATAAGCTGCCACCCTTATGTCAGACCATATTTCTTTTCTTCGCTCGCACACGCACACACACACACACACACACACACACACACACACACATACACTTCCACAGACACACACATACGAAAAATGACTGGCTCTTGCTGGCAGTGCACAGCACACACTCACTTCACTGTAGCCTTAATGAGGTCTCATCATGTCTTTTACTCTCTCCCTCCGAAACCTCTCTCCTCTTCCTCTCTACCTTCTCTTTTTTATCTTAGTCAAGTGTCAGAATTTCATCAGCATAATTTACAACTATTTTGTAAGTCCTTTCTTGACACTGACAGAGAGTCTTCAAAAACATACACAAACACACTCTGTGAAGTCATTAATAAATATGTGTCTCCATGAACACAAAGTGTATTATTCTCTGTCTACATTGTAATAGTGTGTTGATGTGATGGTGTGAGACAGTAATGAGACCACAATCCAGGAGCTGATCATGAAGCAGAGGGTCTGGATGAGGAGGAGTCTGTGAGTCCAGGGTCTGGGAGCTGAGAATTAGTCCTTCACATTTCTGATGAAACACATGAAGAGTGATCATAGCATATCTTCACCATCCAAATTTTACAAAACAAAACATGTTTATACACATATGCAACATTCAAATCCTATTCTGTGTAGCAGCACTTACAAAGAGACCTCTGGATATGGAGCTGAAGGTTAAAACTCAGATCAGAAGGCCTGGACATGGAACAGTTTGAACGTGAGGTAGAAGACTAGGATGGGATGGTGTGGGTTTCATTTTGCTGCAGACAGCCTCATGACTGAAATTAGTCCCTCTGCATAATAAGTCACCTGTTCCACCTCAGGGAAACTAAGCATTTCCCCCACACTTCTAGTTTGTGTCAAAGCACAAATAAAAAAATATTCTTACACACCCTTTTCTCAGAAACTGCTGGCTCAGCTGGTTATACTATATGATGGATGGCCTCTTGATCCTATTTGAGGTTTAGGTTTAGTCTGACTCCTGACACTGAATATGGCCAAGGAGAGACCCACTCAGATGAGATCCAGTTGCAGAGGCTCTGCACAGTCGAGAAGGTATAGCTGACTCTTTTGAAATGGGCAACATGATTGTGTGAAAACAAGACCCCATACTTCCGTCAGAGCATTTGAATAATCTGGGCAACACCTCTCGTCTGAAGTATCCTTCTTTACTAGCAGTTTAGCAGCCTCAGAAGAATAGCACCATGAACAACAATTCGCAGAACTCTGCATTCTCTTCTTCTGTCCAAATCTGAGGTGGACTGATGAGGTAGGCAGTGATCTTTACTGGTTAGAAAACACAAAGAGCACATCTGCCAAGCCATATTTTACTTGCCTATGGTAGTGTTGGAGATCTATTTCTGGAGCATTTTTTTTACTGAATTGCTTGAAATCCTCTTCACACCCTGACTGCAACCAGTTAATAAAATGTTTTTTCACAAAAATGAAAAAAGTCAGTCACCTATGGGATGTACAATCCTGGAAAAACACCATCCAATCATCTTGAACGCCACGTTCAAGTTGATTGGATGTGATGTGTCAATCAAACTGCCAACTCTGTCCCTCCCTCCCTCCTCTGTGCGTACCACTCTTCCCGCACTAATCACGGGCGAGCTCAGAGTCTTCACAGAGTTCTGACATGGAAAAGACAATGCCAGTGATCCGATGTAGCATTTGTCTGTAGAGCTGACAGACAAATGAATTTCCCTTTGGGGATTAAGTAAATATTTCGTATCGTATCTGTATCGTATCGTATCATAATCTAATATTTCAGTCTGGACCAAAGTGACATTCTAAAATAATGAGGTTAGCTAAAATAAATTTCCCTATGAAAGACTGAGCAAAACATAGAAATTGTGGAACTTTTGAGTCATTGAATGATAAACTCAACTGTACCTATATTTAAAACTTTGATTAAATCTCTGTGCTGTAATCATCAAATCAAAGCTATCAATATTTTACTATTTTAAGGCCTGCCAGCTAAATGTAGGAGTAGGGCTGGCTGGTTTCACTGTGTTGTGTCAGATTAAAGTGCTCTCAGAAATCCTCTCAGGCTGTGTTCAGCACCGGCATCCTATTTATAAAAAAGTGCATTGAGGTGTGAGGGGAGAACATTATGTTATGTCAATATGTTTGATGGCGTAAACCATCATAAACCATGTGTTACTCAAGAAGGGGAGACTTGCACACACACACACACACACACACACACACACACACACACACACACGGTGGCCTGGCCTATAATCATCCTATTTAAAATGCTAATTTCCTCTCTCCCGCAGGTGCCTAACTGTGTTTGAAACTAAATTGCTCATCATAGCAGGTCAATCTGAGCCTAATGAATTCAGCTGTTCTCCCATTGCACTTATCAATGCTGAATGGTGGACGGCAGGTGCACCAAGTGCTGTGAGTGTGAAAGCAAAGCCTGCAGCCTCTTCTAGCTTTCTCAGATGGATTTCCACATCAGCCTGTGAATATTTTAGTGTTTGGCTTGGATGGGGCTTTACCTTTGACCATCTCCATTACAGTGGGTGTTTTACTCAGTGGCGCTCAACAGCATAAAACCATCAGTCAGATGAAATCACCCAGTCATCACACCAGCCCATTCATACAGCCATTACAATGTAAAGGCAACGTAACTCTCAGAGTGGGGATCATTTACATAAAAATGCATCAATATGCACAGATGCACATAAAGTGCCTACTGTGTGTAGTGTTTTCTGAGCCTGCAGCACACTGTAGTAATGCCATGGATGCAACACACAGGATGTATGATAGTGTGGGTGGATGATGGACTAACATTATACCACACAATGCTTAAGGCCTCTAAGTGATTCGCAGCTCTGATTCCCAAGATCTTTAGTTTATGTCCAGCTGTGAAGATGAGGGCAAGCTGTTTTAAAACTCCATAAAAACAGGTTGTTCTTGATGATCTCTGATGTTGGGATCAGCACTGTACGCTTTAACTCAAGCAATGTGAGTAAAATCTAGGAACTTCATTGTCAAACAAGAGCAATGTCACAGACAGTCACAGATCCCACTGAGTGTAATCACAGGTAACGACAGCCAACAGTGAGCATTATTCCCCTCCATAGCACAGCAACGTGCCACAACAAATCAGTCTCTGGGGCTTCAGAGCCATGTGAAAACACAAAGTGAAAGCAAACAAGGGGGACAAGGGAAGGAGGTAAAAGACTGCAGGAGGACACCTAGCAGAGAAACGTCAGTAAGAGACCAGATACTCTCCACAGCGTCTCTAGTTCTTTGTCTGAGGGATCTTCCACAGGTGTATGAATGAGAAAACACAACGAGAGTAAAACAGAAATACATGACACAAATGTTGTCCCTTACAGTTCCTTGTGACTAAGAGCCTCTTGTTGTGGCTCTGGATCTCACTGAAGAAGCAGGGTTAAAAAGTCCATCGACAGCTGTGATGTAATACTTAATGCATGGCTATAAATCAGCTAATACAGTAGTAGCGCATGCGCCTGAGCCACAGCAGCTCACCAGCTATACAAAGGATGGTGGGTCGGAGCTAATTGCAATCATTCAGTAAGAGACCGAACACAGTGAGAAAGCCCCTCCTCTCCATAGTCACTTTAAATTAAGTGCTCTGTGGTATTTTCCTCACTGTAAACTATCAATCAATGCCCTAATTCAGTTAATGAGAAAATCAGCCTTCACTATACATCTCTGGGTTTGGTATGGTTCCCCCCTACATATCTACACTACTGTCGATGCTCTTCCTCTTTCTCTGATGTCTGCAGTTTGAAGGTGTTGAACAAAGCTCAGTTTAGCTCATGTAACTTAATCACACTTTATGAAGCTGCTTAGACTTTATTGATCCCAAGGGAAATTCAAGTATCCATGGATGAATAGAGGAGTTGCTGCTTGATGCCTTGAATTTAAGATAAGCTAGCCACTAGTCATATACTTGAGGGAAACCGATGACTTCTCTAGCACTCCTATAATACTATCTGATTCAATTTGAAGGATCAAAATGGATGCAGTAGAAGCAGAGATAGTCTTTTTATTCCTTGTCCTAATAATAATAAAAAAAGTAGCTGTCAGCCTCTAGCAGGGAGGAGGCGCAGACTACAGAAGTCTCAAACTTGAACCAACACTGGCTTGAGTGACATTATTTTTTATTTTTTATTATAACTTGAAAATAATGAAATAATTAATACACAGCATATGTTTCTTCTTGCAAATAAAATAGTGAATTCATATTGTTGTATAATGTCAGTCAGTCTGATTTTTCAATAAACTCCGGCATCTTGCTGCTGCAGCTTCACCTGGAACCTTATGGTGGCTAATGTGGCTAATTTGACATTAACTCCGTCTGTTGACTATCTGCACTACTGTTACACAATGTTTTAAGCTGCATAGGCTCACTTTAACTTCCCTGACAGTATAAAATATAGTGTATACTCCAGAACAACCCTATTGCGTATACAAAAATAAAGGATATCCATTCTGTGTGTCTGTTGTCATCTTCTTGCCCCTTAGAACTGTATTGTTTGCTTGTGTGTGTGTGTGTGTGTCTTTACTGTACATCTGTGAGACTGTGATTTTCCTCCTTTCCTCCTTCCTCCTTCCCCTTTCAAAGGGTTAAATGATATTCTCAGGGGAATGACGCTAATCTAAAACAGTGGATTATGTAAAGGGAACCTTACCTTGGGTTAATCCCTCTCTCCTGTCTGACTGCTCTTTGATGTGAGGTTTAAAGTGGAGATGATGTGGTGTCAAATAGATGCTGTTGTTCCTCTGACAGAAACAGGAATAATGCTGTCATAACATCTCTGTGCAGATATTACACTATAGCAGTAAGTTACATTACATACTATGTGGACATCCCAGGCGCTGGAAGGTTGCTTGCAGCATTTTTCCACTATATGAATGCCCATGATCACATCTACTGCCCTGCTGCACATTATTTACTTGGTTAACCATGAGAGCCTCCTGTTCTCATGCAGACTCAGTGATGGCTTACGGCTGAACACATGCATTTCTGTCTGATGGGCTACTTCAGCTGTGTATGTTGGCATAGTGCCAGTGCTATGTATTGACACATCTGATTTTACAATTGTGGACCAGATTCCATTTTTTTTCTCTTCACTTCACATATGATTTAAGTGTTTCTGTGGATGTAGAAAGAGATATTCTGGTTTAATTGCCTGGTAAGTCTGATAATGAGGTAATCAGCCCTCCTTTTTGAACAACCCTGCCTCTCTCTCCTCAGACCCTCTGTCCTTGGCTGATCACTGCCTCTTTACACCCACTGGCCTCCTCAACCAGTGCTGACAAGGGACCGGCTGCATGGGAAATTCTGAAGCATAGGACTAGTTAATTATGCTAATCCAAGAAAGTGATAAGGAGACATTTTGAAAAATGTAAAAGCTCTGGAAACACATGCGCACACTGAGGTAGTGTATCTTAGCGAGATGGCAGCCTGTGAGAAAAACAGGAGAATAATTTGTAAGAGTAACCAAAAAGAGGAAGTGCAGTCACACGTTCTCATTAGCTCTTGATGTTTCTGCTCTCCTTTTTCACTCATTTTGAAATACTAAAGAGTAATGTAAATTTCACATCAAACTATTCTCTGGATGCTGGACTTTTCCTCCTCCCACTCCCAGCTCAGTTCCTCCTGTGTTGCTGGTACGCTGCTGGCCTTCGCCCTCCCTTGTTGTTAACTGATCTCTGTGGGCGTACAACACTGCTTCACTGATGCACAACTCATCAAACACCACTCACCACTCAATTATTTCCTCTTTCTCTCTCTTCTTTTTCATTGCATCTATGACTGTTTCAGCGCCAACTATTTTTTAATGTTCACAAACATAACATTACTGTCGAGTGTTTTTTTTTTTGAACTTCAAGAGACACACCCAATACATTTTCAACACTGCTTTTTCTAACAAAGTGATTGCAAACTTTTGGATTAACATTAGCTATATTAGCCTTTACTGTGAGATTCACTCCTACACCATTACAAGCAATCTTAAAAATACAACATATAGTGTAAATTGTATTTGAATCAATCTGTAATATTTTTGGCTCATGACTTTTTGTTTGGATCATTGTCTATCATGTGTTATAAACAGTTGCTGATAACCTTCTGCATTTTACAGTAAGGTGCAAAACTGACTGCAGACCAGCAACACAAGATCCATGAGAGCTTGACGGGGCCGCTCTGACTGCCAAAACTCAAGCTGCACTGTGGAGACAACCGACTCCTGCAGGATACTGAACAGAGGGGAAACAGGGAGCTCCAGACCTCACCTCACTCTACATAGCTCATAGCTTCATTTTTGACATGCAACCTAAGTGTTTAACCAATATCCAGATATCAGTGTGTTTCCAGCAGCAGAAGACGATGACCAAGCTCACAGCCTTCTTGCTCATAACAGCAGTAAAAAGTGTGCAAAGGCGTGAGAGCTACCAGAGGGTTAGATTCTCATTTGTCAGATGTCTCTAAAGAAAATCATGAGGAAGGGATCCAAGAATGGAGACAAACACTGCAACAAGAGCATTGCACTGCTTAAAATGAAATGAATGCACCGATGGGAAAATAAGAATGATCATTATGTGATATTCAGACATCCTTGGAAGCTCATGATAGGACTAAGAGTTGAACTGCAGAGTTTAGGACATATACAGAGAAAGTGGGAGAGAGGAAGAAAGAGGTGGGATGGAGCAATAGAGGAGGGGGATAGGGGAGAGATCGAGTATCTGTGGGAGTATAATTAACTCCATGGTCTGCCTCTCTGCAGGCCTGCGGCATACAGCTCTGAAATGCTGATTCAGTACACAGATACACACTGTAGCAGGGGAGGGAGAAGGCGGTGAGGAGAGGGGTGCACTAAGCAAGAGAAGGACAGAGTGGGGTGTTGCAATGAACGGACAGTGAAATGAAGCTAAGACAGCTCAGCAGGATGGGAGATAGGAAACTAAGTGTAAATGATGATAGGAGTGAGAATAAACCAGCTTAAAATGAACACAGAGTAAGATTTACTTAGTAGATAGAGTGGGTACATGGTATACTTGTGGCAGGTTATCTGCAGATTGTGTACTAGACTTTATCAAGTGCTGTGTATTTGCAGATGCTGTTAGACAGCAGCACATAGCAACAGTCTGCATTATCAGGGATACAGTGACATCTAGAGGCAGAAATACAGACATTGCTCTGCAATGGATTTCTGCTGCAGAGCTGCTGATACAGCTGGTTTCCTCCTGTATAACTTACAGTCAGAAAAAAAGCACACGTGGTACCTGCTGCAGATAATCATGGGTCATCTCAAAACATCTCATGAACCTGTGTGTCCAGCTGCTACAGTGTTAAGTAGGCAGAGTGCTGATTCAGTGACAGAGGGAGATAGTTACAGCTGAAAGTTGTAAGCCTTTCACCAGGCTGGGGCAGAGGCAGTTCACATCTATAATGCAAGATGAGTACCAGGTAAACTGAAGGCAAGGTCAAAACAATGGAGCAAACAGATGGAAAGATGAATAGGCTACCAAATAACTGTGCATCTACAACTGTTGTTTTTTTTGTTGTTGTTGTTTTGTGGACTGATCCCTTACAGGTTTTTTTTCAGGCTGGTAGTCATTAATTTACACATTTTGTTTATTTTTTTATTTAGTTTTTACATTTAGCCTCCTTTGGAGGTGTTTAACATTCCTGAGAGTTTTATTATTTTAATAGCGTCATTATTAACACTAATAAAAATATCACATCCACAGTCTGGGAGTTTTAGTATGGCACAAGCTGATAAAGCACATTCTTCAAAATATGGCTTTTGATTGATTGATTGTTTTTATTTTATACATAAATGAAAAAATATAAAAATTGTCCAATCAACCAAAAATTTCATGACCCCCCCCTGCAGTACCTCTGCGGATCCCCTAGGGGTTGTGGACCCCCTGTTGAAGACCTCTGATATAGCAGCTTTGCAGCAGTACAAGTTCTGGAAAAGCATCCCATGCACCATGTGGACCAGGGTTCAATCAAAATAAGGCAGTGGAGTGGTGTGTGTTCAGAGTGGGAGGGCAGTACTTCCACAGTGCATCTGTTCTTCTCCTTCACTCATGTCCACTGTCCTGGCTCTGTGCATCTGTGTTGGTTTCATGTTGATGCTCATCCTCTGGCAGAAAACCCCAAGTCCTGAGCAGAGCAAACCGCTGAGCAGGAGGAGTGGAAAAGTAGTCCTTCTGTTTTTGAGAGTAGGTCTGTTCTGGACACACAATGTCTCTGTAGCTCCAGTCCTGGAGGCAAAATAGAAAAATTTACTACACACTAATTTGACTTCTGACGCTCAGAACCATTCATTGAAAAAATAGTCTTTAAAGAAACTGTCAACTGTTAAATTAGCAATAAACATATTCTCAGACTGTAAACCTATTAAAAGCATACACTAGTGCTACACATAATTCAAGGAAAATGTATTTAATCACAAGCAAACCCACTCACAGGTTAAAGTAGGTGTTGTGAAGAGAAAGTGTTTCTACGTCATATTAATTTGAAGTACTGAAATTCTTCTGAGCTAAACTAACACGGGGTTTGAAGGGTAACTATGCAAGTCCGGTCGCTTTTCCGCTCTTTAGCTAACCCTACTCCCAGCCATGTGCATTTGTTTTCAACGTAGTTAGAAAAAAGTAGAAAAAGGGTTTAACAAATAAAAGAAATTAAAAATGTATCAAGTCTATCATTAACCTCAGAAGTGGGGCCACAGGACAACAAAACCTCCAACACATGGTCCGTCTTTGATCTAAAGGCTATCTGTCTGATGATCTTTGACATGAAACAGTTTAGGTGTTATAAGCGACAGTACCAAGGTACTGTACCTGCCAATGGAAGTTGAAAGCCTCCAGCAGCTTTATCCTGCCCTCCCTGGTGGACACACAGTCAGGAGGAACAGGCTGCACCATCTCAGAGCCCACCGTCACATTTTCAAACACCAACAGAGCTCGGATGGCAAACCAGCCCCCAAACCTTGGGTGCACACACACTCCAAACATTTTCTGTGGGTAAACAGAGGGAGATGCATGACATCCAATGAGGAGAACAACAACAACAACAGGGAAAGCACTGCTTCACAAAGTACTGAAATCTGTTCTAACCAATCATATCCCAAAACAAAATCTTACTTTTTCAGCCCAGGGTTGGTCTGTGACATCTGCCTGCTGGTAGTAGAAAGCTGCTCCAGAAACATGAGCTGCAGTCTGTGCCAAGAACTTCGGCTTCCTGCTTGGTAGCATTTCATAGTCATACCTGACATCCACCTTCTGTCCTGGAAAACACTGCAGGGTGGAGAAACAAAAGGGGATATTCACATGTCACAATCTGATCTGAAAATAGTTGTAGCTACAGTGTATAAAAAACTCTGTTAGTTCAAGCATTTCAATTGTCACGGATATACTGTGTAAATATGTGCCATGAGAAGAAAGCACTTGAGATTTTCCCATAGTGTTAAATGCTGCATTATCTACTGGAAAGCTGGGGTCATTGCTATTGAAGTGCTTTCTGACAATATTTGCACCATTGCCATATTTTTCAAGTATGTAACTGTTGAATTAGAAGAAGAAAAAGTCTAAAGTATATAAAAAACACACATCCATACACATCAACATTAGAATTAATGTAGAACATCATGAAAGACAACAATGGATACAGTCAGATAAAAATTCTTGTCTATCTGTCCCCTCCTCTCCCCCCACACCCCTGACCTGTGAGACTGAAGAGGCAATACAGTGTTTGATACACTGGTCTATGGGGTCTGTCAGGCTGTGGCATCCCCTCTCCTCCAGGAAGGGCAGGAAGGTTTGCTCAAACATAGCCGGAGTGCTGAGTACCACCACAGCGAGGGTGTCATCGGGGTAGGCCAGGTGCAGTGATGAGGGCAGCAGCGCGTTATACCAAGCAACCTGTATACATACACAAAGGTACAGAAACAAACAGCATTTCCACCTCTTCATCTCTCAGTCCAGGTCCATTACGGTAAAAATGTAGCATAGCTATGGTAAATATGCATAGTGCATAGTTCCTCTTTAAAGAGAAATTAGTACCACAGTACCTTCAGAGGGTAGACTTCTAGTCCCAATTTGGATAAGCAGTTCTCTAACAGCCCTGTTACACTTTCCACATTGAGCGTGGAAGCCGCCATTGTTGCAGGTAAACATAAAGAGAGTGAAGGATTGTGGTTTATGGTGTTCTATTGCGTGTGTTCTATTAGCTAAATTTAAGGTTTTCCTTCGAACTGCTCTGCCACAATTGGTGGATAATAAACACTCAATGTAACATGTTTCAGAGCATTTGTACTGTATTTTAGTGTGACTTTGTGTGTCTAAAGAAGCAACGAGCGTAATAACCGCTTACTACAATACCCAGAAGACTCCTGGGATACGTCATACGTAATCACGTAGCCATTATGGGCTCCTGGATTTAAAAGTAGAGTCGTACCGTTTTGTGAGTAGCTTACTTAGCCTGCTAGCACACTTGAGATGTATGTCGTAAAGTAGAACATGTTTTAAGCGATGCGTTGTGAGTTATTGGTACAGATAGACAGGATTCAGTGTCTTAGAGACGGTGAATATTTTTCCCTACCCACCACGACAGTAACATCAACTCTGAGAGAAAAGTCGTCATAAAACTGCTGCTACACAGAATTGACTGGGGTTACGCCAACAGTGGCTATCGAACGTTTGCTTCTTCCAGTTCTATGTGACCTTGACGTGTTTTGTGTGCATCTTGCTGTGTCTTTAACATTACACGGTGGGGGTGGGCTCCTGCCCTTCATCACTTCCAGTTTAAATCTGTAGCTGCTCCTGGAAACTGCGCAGATATATTGCCCCCATGGGAGCTGAGGCTTTTTTAGGCATACCATTACATTCTCAGATAGCCTGCACACAGCTACACTTTGCCGAGTAGCAGTTGATAGCCGATAAGCAATCGAACGTGCAAACACCCAGGCCTGCTTGTAATTTAATCTCCCGGAAAGTGTGAGAGCTCTCGTCTTGTTTGTTACCTAACCAACCACATTACACTTGTTAAGTTAAGCTACTGCTTTTTGACGTAACATCACTGACCGGCCGCACAACAGCGTCTTTGCATCGTCAGTTAAGAATTAACTCACTGCAGCTGATGAATGACGCTTTGATAACTTGCCTTGATGCATTTTTTCTAGATCAACTTAGTCATGAACTGGGACAATCAGCTGAGCTCTATCCTGTCTGTAGCAGATGGCAGCGTTGCAAAGATGAGGGTGAGTATCTTGAAATATCATTGTCCTAATGTATTGGTATTGTAGCGAGCAACAAAATAATGTTTTTTCAGAGTGTGTGCTCTAACTGTACAATGAAGTATTTTGAAACATAACAGAAAAGTCTTCACTGCAGTGTTTACACTTTTAAGCTGTTGTTATTGTAGCTATCAACAGGTGGCAGTAATGCTCCACTAATCATTTGATATGGTAACTCAGTTACTTAGACACAGGCGAATCAATAAAAGTGAAATGTAGGAAAACCCTCTCAATGTGAGAAATGTTTTTCTTCTTAGGAGAGACTGACCTCACAAGGGAAATTCTCCAAAGGAAGAGACGGTGAGTGAACAGTTTCAGACTATACAGACTAAGTAATATGTCTTAATTGAGAGAATACGTATAGTCTGTGTGTGTTAAACTTTCTCTCTTCCAGACTTCACAAAAGAGTTCAGTAGTTCTAACTCATTCCATCTGATTTGAATCTTTTGTGGACAACCTCCCACACATGCCTCGTCCTGTTTAGATTTGTATCCCGTGAGGGAGCAGCTTCATGAGTCAGATTTGGACCCTCCCGCTCTTCCCCCTCGAGCCACCCCTCTACGACGGCCTTCCCTATCTCTCAGCCCTGCTGTGCAGTGGGAGGACCTAGCTGCTGTCCAATCACAACTCCACATACAAAGCCAGGTGTGTGATTATTTGTTTGATCAAGCAGGTGTGCAAATATATCTTTTTGGAAAACAAAGTTGCTGAATTTGCATCATGTATTACAGTATTGTAACTGGATTCCAAATTTCTCCCTGTAATATCTTTTCAAGGTGATTGAGTCTCTCACTCAGAAACTCCATGACATGGAAAAGGAGAGACACTCACAACAACGTCACATCCAAACACTACAAGGTAAATACCATGCCAAGACTGCTGCTCTCTGCACTATAGATATTAGGGGTGAAGCTGAACCCGAATACAGTATTCTGAAAGGCACAAATAACGTGTTTTTTTACAAATACTTATTTCAGACAAATTTTTTAAATTATTTGTATTCGAGAACAAGGAAAACATGATACAATGATGTGTTTCCTCATGTGACTGCAGTGAATATATGTGCGCCTGCCTGGAAGCTTGAGTGACGTTCAGGAGTCAGGGGAGGGGCGAGAGTAAAAAAGAGTCTGACTGACACAGGCTGATCAACACAGCAACAGAGGAGGCTCTGTGTGGACGAAACAGGAATTTGGGGGGGGGGGGGGGGGGGGGGT
>OMNW01031440.1:0-23904 GCA_900303245.1 Selene dorsalis
GATACCACCTCACAGGTGTTTCTGCAGCTTTCTCAACTGGAAATCACTAAAATCATTGAGAATGACCAACTCAATGTGAATAGGGAGGAGACAGTGTTTGAGGCCGTTCTCCACTGGATCAACTACGCTCCTGAGCAACGCAGAGAATACATCTCTCAGCTTTTGCCCAAGGTAAATGAGCTCTGAACCAGTATACAGGTCAAACCAAAGCAAGAGTTAATTAAGCAAACCCGAAATGTAGCTCTATCTGCAGGAGCTCTGTATTAAAACGTTTTATCACCCAACTATTCAAGGAGTTTGATAGATCTGAATAAGCTTAAATCTCCTGATAATGCTTGTCATAATGGAGTACTGCCCATGACCTATTTCTGTCTTTATGTCTCTGTGCAGGTCAGACTGGCTTTAATGAATCCACAATACATAATGGAGAATGTGACAAACAACGAAATGGTGAAGGCGAATGAAGAGTGTTGCCAAATCCTCCTCAGTACTATGGATGCCATGATGGATATCAGAGCAAGGAGACTCTCCAACTCTATTTCCTTCTATCCTTTGGCCCGTCCACGTCTGCCCCCAGCCATCCTGTTGGCCATTGGAGGCTGGAGTGTTGGTGGCTCCACCAGTGCTGTTGAGGTGTATGATGTCCATTCAAAGGTCTGGGTCCATTTAATTGATGAGGTGGGGCTTCCTCGGGCCTACCATGGCACTGCAGTCCTCAATGAGTCACTTTACTGTGTTGGTGGCTTTGATGGCGTTGACCACTTCAACACTACGTTCAGGTTTTACCTGGACACACACACCTGGGATGAGGTGGCACCGATGCATTACAGACGCTGCTATGTCAGCGTAACTGTTTTGGATGGGTGCATATATGCCATGGGTGGTTATGATGGACACAATCGACTTGAAACTGCAGAACGCTATCAACCCAGCATCAATCAGTGGACTTTAATTGCCTCCATGAATGAGCAGAGGAGCGATGCTAGTTGCATAACCCTCCATGGTAAGGTAAGTCAAATCCAATCCAGTTCAATCTGACTTTATTTGTTAACCCTTCAGAAAACAGATGTTGCAGTGTTTTGGTCTCTCGGAACTACAGTAATTTGGACTTGCCTAAAGAAAAACTGAAAGTAATGTTTTAGCCTGGTTACTATTTTTGAATACTCTTCTTCAGTGGAAATCTTCAAAACACTACTTGACTACCGCAAATTTTCTCCAGGTCTATATTTGTGGTGGCTTCAATGGGAGTGACTGCCTGTCAACGGCTGAATGTTACTGCCCCCAGAGCAACCAGTGGACACAGATTGCCCCCATGAGAATCAGGTGCAGTGGAGTCGGGATCGTGGCTTATAAAGACCTCATCTTTGCAGTAAGCACATGACCTAACTCCTAACACCTAACTCTCAAAACGGATGCAGGAAAAGATGTTACTTGTAGAGTTTGCGTGTATAGCAAAGGCTGATGTAATAGTCTTTCCATACAGATCAAGTCAGAGTTGTTAAACTTCTGATATAATGAAGGTTCATTATTTAAACCTTAACACACAGGGCAGTAACAAAAGGTATAGCTGAAATAAACAGAAGATCTTAGTAAATGATTTGATGAGTGAAAACAACAAATCTAAATAATCAGCACTACGACAATAAGATAATGTTTACATGCAGTCCACAAACACAACAATGCACAGAGCAGATGCACGAGGCACTGTTTTTTGTACAAAGGACAGTTTCAGTGTCTCATGTGTTATATAAGACTTGAAAAAAGATATTTCTAAAATATTCTAAAAGGAAAATTTGAAAAATACATTCATATTTCACCCTTCCTTGTTTAGGTTGGTGGTTTCAATGGAACCAGTCGTTTGCGTACTGCTGAGGCCTACAACCCCAACGCTGACACCTGGCACAGTATCCCACAAATGCAAAATGTCCGCAGCCACTTTGGCATTGCAGTGATCGATGACCGTCTCTTTGTGGTCGGCGGTTTCAATGGCTTTAGCACCATCCCTTATGTTGAGAGCTATAATGCTGAAACCGGAGAATGGTCTGACGTCAATGACATGGAGATCTCACGCAGCGCCCTGAGCTGCTGCGTGTTGTCTGGACTCAACAACATGGCAGAGTATACTACCACGCGTTACTCCCTGAAATTCCCAGATGCGGAGGATGATGTGGATTGATGAGGATCTTTCTACAACTTGTTCTGTAAATAAATTTTCCTGAGCATCAAACCACAGTATTGCTATCTTCAGTTTTTATGCTAACTCACAAACCCCCATGACCTCTGACTTCCTTGTTGAACAATGAAAGAAAAAAAAAGGTACAAAACAGTGCAAGGTATAAAGACACATAGCGGTAGTGACAAGCATAAAATGCCTTTTTCCACTCAAACTGTGTTCTGTTACTCACTCAAGAGCTAGAAAAAACTGGAAATTACCTCTCTCTTTTGTTCCAAGGCCTGGGTAACGTTAACTCACTGGGTGCAGGTCAAGCAAGACAATTGTTAACCTTTGCCAAATGTACATGTTTGGTTAATAGTTGTGTAAAAGCTAATTTGATCCATATCTGTATTATACCTCAGGTCTAGGACTTTCAAACAAGCTTTCTAACCTGACACCTTTAGATTGCCTAAATCTGACTATCAAAGACAGTCACTCCACCAGTGGCCATTTTGAACTGTTTCCACCATCTTTGTTTGTAGTCTTTCTTGTTTTGGCCATGCGGCCATTTTACTTTGTGTCTCAACGAATACACCCTCACATACACACACCAAATTGATTAGGTATTTTTTAACTATTGTTTTGGACAATAAATACATTTAATTTAACTACAAAAAGTGTGTGTAAAACTGCAGAAATGTGAATGTTGCCAACCTCTTCTCAGTAGAGCTCCACGCATTCAACCTTAGCTTACTCTTCATTTTGTAATTTAGAAATACTTATTAAGTTAATTATAAATCAGGGTTCCAAATTAATAGTAATAATTTGAGACTGCCTATTCCTGCCTGGTTAAGGTTATTACACCCAAGGACCTGAATGAATATCTAATATGTTTAATACTAATTTAATTCATGATTCCCAATAAATTAATTAACAATCAATGCCTTGCGTAATGTGTGAGGCAGAGCAGATTATCTACTTGTGTGTGTGGAACAGATAATGTGGTCCATGCGATTCAGCCTCTCTCTGGTTCCCCTGACACACACTCATCAGTACAGTGGATTCAAGGGCTCCCATGCCAAACATCTTTCACATCTCAACAGCAAAACCTGAAAAACGAATAGGCTGTTTTTCCCCAGAGGTGAGCTCTCCCTGTGAGGTGATTAATGTTGAAGGCCACCTTGGCCTCCTTGGTAGCAGAAGTACAGGGCTACAGGGCAAACATGGAGCCTCCAGGTCTCCAGGCCCAGGGATACCCACCCACTGGGATCTGGTGCTTATAGTGGTGGTGATGGTGCAGACATTGTTAGCTGGTGAGCTGGTGGCAGAGCCGGGGCTGCTAAGGTCTCTACTACATAGCAGGTTTATCATACCCAGGATAACTCCTACATCTTTGTTATGACCTGGTTTGCAATATGAACCAACGCACAAAAACCTGTGAGCAAAAAAAGTATTAAAGCTCAGTATAATAATTCTGTGTGTAACTCGTGTGTCTTGTGGTGTTAATGTGTAAGCTAATGGTCTGCTATGAGACACGCTGTAAGAAAATGCTGTAATGTCTACCGTTTTGTAGGCGTCCACAACCTGGAGACTGTTTCCTCTACTGGCCCAAAAGTTATATAGCCTAAAAAATCTTGTAATTTTGCCTGTTTCATGTGGACTTGAATGTTTTTTTACTTATAATAAACCTAAATACTGGAATGGACAAGTAACACAGTGGAATTTTCCCATCATCACAGTGTTTTCTCTAAAGCCTGTTAAAACTCAATTAAACCCAGTGTGTTTGGTGTGTTTGCATTTTCATAGGTTTTGTTATGCTTCTTTATTTAACATGTGTATGTCCTACATGCAGTGATTTGTTGGCTTGAAATTGAGGCAGTGGCAGAATCTCACCAGACTTGTCAGTGATTTTTACATTTCCCGGAGAGACCCTTGTCATTTTGTCAGCTTCCCCGTGGCTAAAGTATGCAGGGACAGCGGGGCGGGCTGTCAAACTGTGCCCGCTTGAGAGCGCCTTTCCCCGGGTTGATGAGTCATAATAAGGGCCGACCAGGTGGTGAAAATGAGCAGGGTGTGTGTGTGTATATGTGTGTGTGGAGAGAAGAAGAAGAAGCAGAAGAGAGAGAGAGAGAGCGAGAGAGAGAGAGAGAGAGAGAGAGGGATGTGGTGGGAGGGAGAGGGAGCACAGAGCCGAGTGTTCACTTCAGATCTTCGGGATTTTTGAGTCTCTCGCTGCAGAATGTCTTCTCTACTTCTGAAGTGAGTGTGGGCTCTAACTCAGTAAATCACCACTTAGTCTTCCTCAAACAACCTGACTCTCTGGATGGAGAAACGTTGCTGCTGTTGCTGCAAGATGAAGGTGCTGTGTCTGAACTTTGTCATCACCTGTCTGTGGCTTCTCCCTCCAGCGGTGAGTAGGATCAGTCTTTTGAAGCTGTCGCTACAAGGGGCACTGGGTGGTTTCATTTTTACGCATGGTGACTTATCTCTGCTATTGTCAAATAATTCATTTCAATTTCCTACATGTTTCTGGTGCTGCCACCATTCAGTATATTGCAGCATTATTGCAAATTCAAGCACTGAAAAAAAATCTCCCATCTCTAAAAGCAAACAGGTGAATATTCCAGCGAAGCTTTATGGTAGTTTTAGAGTAAAGTAATAGGTCACTTAGTGTGGGAACACTGGTTGCAGCGGAAATCAAAATTGTTTGAAAAACAAGACAGAGATGAAGAAATCTAGTCAGATGACTTGTGCTAATTTTTGACTCCATGAATTTTATTGATTTCTTTTGGTGCTGTTCTTTTTCTGACATATTAGGTTTTCTGTGCTGACTTGAAAGCTTGCATCTCATGATCTGAGATATTCTTGGGGCTTGAGAGATGATTAAATGAATATTGCCATCCTCAAAAATGTAATTTGCTCCAGTCTTGTAGTCTATAATTCTCTTTCAGACATAATTGTAATTTAATCTGCTCTCCTGTCTCTAACTTTCTCAACTGTGCTACATAAGCACCTCGCTGTAGCATGTGTACCTTTAACACTGGATCATAGGGTAAAACCACAAAGCAACCAAATTTTGTACTTTATTACCTGAACTAAATGAGAGTTCAGACTCTGTCAGTTTGAGGAAGTTTTACTCCCCCTTGGGCTTAAGAAACATTGTCACTTTTTGTAAAGTCTGAAAAACTGACACATTAAGTGTCTTTTTAGCCAATGGCAAGAATTTTCTCCCTGTCCTCAAAAATGCAATTACAGCTCTCAGTTTTCACAGTTTTCTCCTCTGCAGGTGCTTTTACACAGGTGTTGTGCTGCTGGCTTCCACTTCACTGCTGTTGCACAGTTGCAGTCACTGTGCTGGCATCTTGACACAGAGCCAATGACACGGCTGTCACACAGTGAGCTCCAATTAGGGTGGGTGAGAACACCACGCAGTCGGAGATTCAGGCTCAGTAACAATAGGCACAGCTGGAGCTCAACTTGGTTACAGAGGGAGGTAGAGATTGGCACACAGGGCTGGCTGGTGGTTAGGGGTGATGCGAGACCCACTTGTTGGTGAGAAATAATGATATCGTGGGAGCTGTTTATTCAGAAATCTGGGGGGGAATCAGCCTCAACCTCGACCTGACACATCATGATGAAACCAGAAATAAAGTCTCAGACAACAAGTGAGCAGAACTTTTTTTTTTTTTTTTGCACAACCCATATCTCAGTTCTCTAAAAGCATAAAAAGACAGTCGCTCACCCTGCATCCATGTGAAAATGGAAATGTTTTAATGAACGACACAGTGAGGTGATTCAATTTTAAAAAGAAATCTTATTCTAAACTTGTTGATTTTTGTTAAAATTTTGCTCCTTCACATTTTCACAGCAGCAAATGTCAGTACATAAACATCCTCACTAATGACTGGATTTATTGGGATTTGAAACAGCAGGTGGCTGCCTGGTTTATAATAAGATGCTTCATTCATCTGATGCACCTAATTTTCACAGCTGCACGTCTTTTATATTTTCTCTGTTCTGGTAGTTTTTAACTGAGCAAGACATTCAGAAGAAATTAACCATGTAACAACTAGTGTTACTCCGTATCCAACATTTTTGAGCATTAGGCTATAACAAATGCTTCATTTTTTACAGTTTGTCCCTCAGTATTCTGAATTTATTGGAGGAATAAATGATCTCACATTAATTTGTCCAGATTTTTAACATTGTATTAATGTTTAGTATCTTAGCAGAAAACAGAGGCAGAACTTTTTTCCAGATAATCTACAAGATGATCACCCATCTCTGTGTGATTTCAGGAGAAGACCCAGAGAAGTGGGTTTAATCTTACTGTATGCTTCATTCACAACAACACAAAGGACCGATTGGGAGACTGGTGTGAGTGGAGCAAGTTGGATGATGAAACAAATGCAAAAAAAAAGAAAAAAGAAAAAGAAAAATGCTCCTCATATAAAATGATAACTGGACAAGGTGAATCCAGATGAAAGCTTAACGCATTATTCGTTTCAAGTATATAATCCAAACCAAATTCAGAATGGAAGTCAAGATTTTCAAGGGGATCATGAAGGAGAAAAGGAATTTTTAGACTCGATATTTGGCAGAGAAGAAGCACTAAATGGAAATTGTACTGCCAACGCTCATGCTGTAAATGTCTCAGCTGTGACCTGTGTGTTGACGATGTCCCCCATTAATAAGCCCACAGATTCAGTTCATCATCAAGGTTGCAGTGAAAGTTTTAATAAGGGAAGGAGAGTTTGAGGGAGGATAGCAATATTAAATTGTGTTAATGGAAATATGAATGTGTCATGTGTGTGGGTGTGTGCATGTTCCCTCCTGTAGTCCTTGCCTGAAGGAACTGACCTACAGAATTGATCACAGTCAATTTCAAGTTGTTGTCTTTCAGAGGCTCTGACATGTCAAAACATAATTACTTTGATCGATTATCTGCCGCCTTGTATCCTACTTACGGTGAAACTGTCCTTCATTTGCGGTCGTCCTGGTGGTCTAAAGGGTTTTCTCTCTCCAATCTATCTTGTCATTTTTCATAGTGCAGAGTCAATATTGATGGAGCGATTCAAAACTCTGATGAATATTGAGTGGATATAACTGCAGGTGTTGGTCTCAGAGAAATGTCAGGAAGTGCAGTTTTCTTTTGTCTCCTTGAAACCTGAAGCGAGTTCTGTTGCATGTCTCTTCCTGTCTTTTCCGTGGACAGTGTGTCAGCGCTGCTGCAGTGGAGGGACAGTGACACAAAGGGATTTTATACTGAAATGACTGACGCTAACTGGAGGAAATCTGGTTAGAACAAAAACACAAACCTACAATAATAAAAATAATAATAATAACTTTATTTATATAGCACCGTTAAAAACACAAGTTTACAAAATACTTGACAAAACAACATGGACCGCTCAAGCAATACATCAACACAATATGTTTCAATGGAAACATTAATTCTGTTGATTAGGTTTTTACTAATCCATCTGGACATCATTAACACACTCTTGCCCTCTGGTGAAGTGAAATGGGACTACTGTCTCATAGACAGATTGTAGAGATACAGATGCAGTGGCCAGTGGCTGCTGACATCATATACTGATCTTTATGCTGTATTCAAAACACACTGCACAGCCATTCAAATGAAATCAGGTTAAGTCAGAACATGGTACCGTTCCTTTTTATTCTGTGCTTTCAGGAATTGATTCATTCTAAAACACCTTTAATCACTCAGCTCTAGTTGTGTCTGGCCCTACAAAGACTTTTCAGATCTCTGAAGGAGATTTCAGAATCTGTTTGTTGTGCTTCCTGCTTAAACAGCAACATGTCTCTCCAGAAACAGTGCCCGAGTTTATCTGGATAATCCACAATTGTTGTTGTTTTTTATTTATTGTATTTTTAGTTCCAGTGAAATCAGACACTGATTCTGGGAATTTCTTTTTACTTAATGTTTTTGAAGTTCAGTTCTGTTCGAATCTCAAGCACATTATCTTAACATCTGTTATAATGGACTAGCAACAAAGAGCTCAGACGCAAAGCCTGGAAAAGTTATTTTTAGTGTGCAATATGAGTTGACTCTGAATGAGAAGAAATGAAGACTACAAAATATTATAGTCCTTTTTTTGTTTTGCTCTCTGCAGGTCCAAGAGACAGCCAAGCCCTTGGACTTTCAGAGCCCACAATGGGGGCAGGAGGAGGGAAGAGGAGAAGACGCTGTGAGAGCTGCGCTGAAGGTCAAACATATCTCCAAAGATTTACAGATCATCTCCACCAAACACAAGACACCTGCTTATGGCTCGCTCGGTCCATACGGTTGGCCGCAGAACTTCTCCCAAGCTTTGGATCAGTACATGTACCGCCCTGTTCCCAAAACCAAACCTCCTGCTAAAACATCCCCAAAGGCCAAAAAGATCTTGGGCTGGGGCGATTTCTATTTCAACGTGAAAACGGTGAAGTTCAGCCTGCTGGTGACAGGAAAAATCGTTGACCACATCAACGGGACCTTCAGCGTCTATTTCCGCCACAACTCCTCCCATCTCGGGAACATATCAGTCAGCATTGTCCCACCCTCCAAAGCCGTGGGATGGGAAGCTCTGGATCCAGTGAGTCAGAGCACTCACACCAAAAACTCAGTCCTACTTCCAGATGTGACGTCTCAGTTCCAGGGCCCCACACAGTCCACCAGCTCCAGCCCTCCTGACCAGCAGAAGCAGCTGCAGCAGCAGGACATGATGATGGTGACCGAACTTAACTGCCGGATTGAGTACCAGAGAACCAACCGGTCCAAAAAGACCAAACCCTGCATGTATGACCCGGGGCAGACCTGTTACTCAGAAAACACCCAGTCTCAAGCAGCCTGGATCTGTGCCAAACCCTTTAAGGTTATATGCATCTTCGTCGCCTTCACCGGCACCGATTACAGGCTGGTGCAGAAGATCTGTCCAGACCACAACTTTCAGACAGAGCAGAACCAGCAGCACTTTGGATAAAAGCTTGTGCGCGGCTGAAACTGAGACATCGAACACTGACTTTTCACATGCTCTTTAAAATCAAAAAGTTCAGATTTTCACAATGGATTTGAAGTTGAATGTTTTTATATGCTGCCAAAAACTGATTTCCAACATTAGTGAGTGCAGTTTGAACCGAAACATGCGCCAATGTGTTGACAGCAGAACGTTTTTATGATATGAAAATAAGCTTTGTGTTGTCTGAAACTGCACTCACTCAGTGACTGATTCATGTTATCGCTTTTGTGTGTTGTGTTTTCTGAATATGTAATAATAGATGTGAAGATTTTGAAACCAGAACTAATTATTCACTCTTTGAAAGATGTGACTTCTTGACTGATTAATAAAACAAAATAGACACATCTTTAGGGACAGCATCTTCTGTAGCACTGGAAGCATGAACCAACTTCAAGTACACTTGTTCATTGCACAGTAGCAATGATTGACTAGATATTTCCTCTTCAAACACATGAGCTGGGTGATTTACAGGTGTAGTCACTTTTATCAGTGACCAAAAGTGCGCATGTCCTTGGTTCCCCTCCAGTGCTGATTTTACTTTCACCCTTTGCACCCTAGAAGTTTTTGTTGTTGCAGCCCTCTGCTGTCACAGACATGCTTTCTTTGTCATTGCGGCAAACATTACGGGTGAGTACATTTCTTTAACAGTGAAATTATTTCTATTTTCAGATACGTGCACAGATCCCCTTTTGTGTCTGTTTAAAATTATTTTCTACTGCTACTGAGAGCTGTTGTCACTTTTTTCCAAAAACTAGGTCAGTCTTGTCACCTCAGGTCACCTCCACCCTGATGGAAGTGTGTGGAGTGTTGGTCCAGTTGCACAAGTGTCACCATATTTGTGCGATAACTGCATTGAACCCCAGTGTTACTCTTTTTAGTAGAATATTTTTTCTTGTTGGAGAAGAATGCACCATACACTATGTGCTTTATGCAAGACTTAATATGGTCAAGGCTTCAAAAACACAATGAAAACAAAAGATGAAAGGAGACTTGCTTCAATATATTTTTATGCGTCAACAGTACTCTGCATTAGGCCAAAGTAGCACAGAGTTATGTAACTATCACGCAGCTACATGCTGCCTTCAACAAACAAGGCCCTGATAACTAAGTCACTGCGTGTCTGGCCAACCCACATTAACACTTTTCATGTCCAAGGTTTTCCATAACCGCTCGGCTGAATACCACATTTGGTTGTTCACTGCCTTTCATTTAATGGATTGTTTAGAACATCAAAAGACACATTATTCTAACTCCCTTGTTTCCAAACCCCCGGTGCAATGTATTCTGAGTGATGAAAGTGTTTTTTCACAGGCTTACTTTTCATGAGGTTTTCAAAAAAACACCAAAGGAGCAATCTTGGACCACAACAACAACAAAACAGAATCCCTCAGAAACTTTTCAACTCTGTGCAGCACTGGAGGGTTACATCAGATCCTGTGACTTAACATTTGTCTCCTCGTTTAGGTTTTTATCAATTATGTTCAGAGTTATCTCCCCAGAGTCTTGATATTATTTGTTGTTGCTCTTTGTGCCAGAATAGAAGAGGTTTAAAACCATTATATCAGAAAAATACATTTCTTTGCTGATTGGGATGATTCTTGTGTTTTCACACACCTCCCCATGCTGCAGCCCGTCTTCCACAGGGTTTCAGGATGTTTGGGCCGAGATTGCCAGATTGCAGTGGAGTCAAACAGGCGTGGCCTCAGCAGCACCAGTGGGTGGACGGGACAGGAGAGCCTGGCTCAGGATGACCCGGAGATGTGGAGCCTCCTCCAGCAGGAGAAGGACAGGCAGTGTCGGGGATTGGAACTTATCGCATCAGAGGTGAGATCCAAAGCGCTAGAAGAATGTTTTGTGCTTTGTGACCTTTTTAATGTTTGTTACATCTTGCATTAACTATTGATAACATTCCTGAGTGTAACTCAGCTGGAATGAAATGAAACATTTAATACCCTAATGAGACATGTTAATTTACAAAAACAAGCTAAATGTTCTGGGCCCTTAAAAGAGGTCAGATTAAAATAACTAAACTCAAGCTGTGATAGCAAATTGTCTGTGAATGTTCTCTCTATTCATCCAGGTCATTGTATCTCTAGGCAACAATTTAATCGAAAGCAACTGGACTTGTATTTGCCTAGGAAGACGTTTCGCCTCTTATCCAAGCAGCTTCATCAGTTCGTAACGCATGGGCCTGACTAGTCCTCACTATTGAGGACTAGATGTGATAGCAAAGTAACAACAAACCTACTGATATAATAAAACTCCACTCACCTCAAAGACAAAGAACAAAGGAACAGTAAACATGAAGCATATAGGTCAATTAGTCTAAAAACTGAATAAATATCCTAGTGATTCTACATCAAAAGAAATATCCTAAAGCATTAATGCAAAAGGCAGTACCCCAAATACCAAGGTCCAGAAATACCAAGACCAAAGCTTTCAAACCATGTCAGTGGGCAGTGCTACGAGTTATCTGTGCATCTGTAACGTAGGAGCATAAGTCTTTTCTCTTTGTGTGTCTTCTGTGCTTTTTCTTAACCACCTCCTCTTTTCTGTCTGTCTTCACCGTCACACTCTTTCTTTTCATTTCTCTCTCCATCTATCATTCTTTTTTGTCTCTCTCTCTCTCCCTCACTATTCACTGCTGATCCCTTTCCGTGTGTCCTCATCTGTCTGTCCTGCAAAAGTGAATCAAAAACATTTTTGTAAAATTACATTTCACCTTTTTTATTTCATCTTTGTGTTTGAGTTTGCATCAATTTGGATTTGAATTATAGAAATGTGTCTCATTGTACATGAATGTAAGCAATATATTCATATAGACAATATACTTCATAGTTTTTTACAGTTGAGCCTGTAATTATATGTCTCAGTCTTTCTTTGTGTGGCCTAGGATGGAGACACAAGGCTAATCCTATCAGGGGAACCTTGGACAGTACCTTCTCATCCCCACCACATTATCTGCCTTTCCTGCCCTAGCCTCCTTATCTTGTCCTTCATCTCTTCCCTCTCTTCCCTCTCTTTCTCTCATGTGCTCACACAAAATATGCCAGTGCACAAAATACGGCAAGTAGATATGCAGCTTGAGGACAATAAGAGGGGGAGAATGACATTGACCTACAAACAGCTCACTGGTTAAAATCTGCAAGATTTTGCAAATTCATCTGTTTTCCAGACTCATCATGTTGAGCAAAAAATTTTGTGGTAACATCAAGATCTTTCAGACAGTGGGGATAAGATAAGAAAGTCATTTATCCTGGTGTTATGCAATATCACTGCAGCACCAAAGTAGACTTATTGATTTCATAACTTTTATTTGATAAACCTCAGAAAAAATACAGAAAGGGGATATTTTTTTTAAAAGTGATTCTATGTTTTCTTGCAGCCTCTTCCATTTTATCTTGTGAGCAAAATGCTGAGACTCAAGCATTTATTTATATGCTCAGACCCACGTTGTATGTAAACAGTGATGACCACCACTCTGGGGACAGATGGGAAGTGACTCTACAAAAATACAGCTTTAAAGTACTTCATTCAGATTGTTGGAAGTCAACCTCCTAAAAAATAAACTCCATGTATGTCCCACAGACTAGAAAGGATAATGTAATCAGCCAGAAAATACATTCATATCTTATAATTAATAGTAAGTGTGCAAATTAATTGCTAAATAGTGAGTTTTTTCAAGGCGGCCAACATGGTGTTTGGTTTGAAGGATGTTTTGTTGATATTTTTTCTTTGTAACATCTGTGTGGAAGCAGCTGCTCAACCTCTGAACATAAACGTGTCACAAATGATCATTTGCACTTTTCAGTAGACAGAGTTGTTAAAGACGTCACACATGAGACAGAAAGCAAGAAAAACAACTTAAACCGCTGAGGAGCCTCTTCACGAGTCACCAGAGCTGTTGCCTCTGAACTGTTTTCTTCTGAAAACAGATTGCCCCTTTACAAGTCACTGATTTCATCGAGTGATGGCTGTGAGAAAGGGGTTTTCATTCTTTTTTTTCCCAGCAATTATGAATCCTCAGCACCATCAGTCACAATGACATCTGAAAGATTTTCATTTTCTTGTGCTGTCAGTCAGTCACTGCTGCAGGCTGACTCCCAGTAGAGAGCCCCTGTTTTTTTTTTCCAGGAACACAGTCAAATGATCTCATTAGGTTTCCTCACTGATTTCTGCCATTGATCTCCCTATTTTACGTTGAGACAGCGGAGGAGGGGCGATCGTAGCGATTTATGTGTGTGTGTTGTGTTGAGATCATGTTTTGAAATGTCACAGAGAGAGATTTGTGTCACATTGGGGACTGGGTTTAAATCCCACTGGAGTGATTGAGGCTTCCCTGAACAGTGACAGGTTTAGTTTAATGCAGAGGAGGCAACTGAGAAGGACAGAGAGAGAGAGAGAGAGAGAGAGAGAGAGAATATGTGCAGAAATGAGAGTGGGAGAGATGAAATTGAGACAGGAGGAAAAATTCATTTACATTCATTTGCTTTTCGCAGCTTCAGCTCTAATCTAACTCTCAAGTGTCTTTGGGAGATTTGAAGCTGTGCTGAACCCCAAATGGATTCAGTATCAGTTAGACTCCTCTATATTCTTCCCTTAATTTGATTATTTTACCTCTAATACTTAAGTATTTTTAGAAAAGGAGCCTCAAGACAAGACTGTGATAAAACTTATGCAAGATTTATGCAACAAATCTAACTGACTGAAAAAGCTTTGATTATCCTTCTCTGACTCAGCAACTCATCTACCTGTCTTTATAATTGGTATTTGCAAGAGACTGTGCAACGTGTACTGTGTGGCTGTGCCTTGCTGGAAAAGAGCAGGGGTGTTCAGTCACCCTTCTCCAGGTAAATAAAGGTTATATTTGGATGGTGACAGCGTTCTGAATATATTAAAAGAGAGAGAGAGAGAGACAGAGAGAGAGAGAGAGAGAGACAGAGAGAGAGAGAGAGAGAGACAGAGAGAGACAGAGAGAGAGAAAAGCAAAGTGTGTGGCTCTGGATCTTGACACTCTGTGTTTATCCTGTCAGAACTTCTGCAGCCGTGCAGCACTCGAGGCCCAGGGCTCATGTCTGAACAACAAATACTCTGAGGGATACCCAGGACAACGGTAACTACATGGATTAATATATTTTTCAAGTAATATAGTGCACGAGGTTTTTACAATACAATAAATATGTAGGTTGATATATACAAAATGATGATGATGATGATGCAGTACAATACAATATGAAGTTATGCAAAGCAATATACAACATATAACAATGTGACAAAACACACACACACAATGCAGTGAGAGGTGTGGGGAACAAGTGAACAAATGTCAGCTCCCTGTAGTTTTCTTATCAAATCATTATGGATACCTCATGTGTATCTCAGGTACTACGGAGGTGCAGAGATTGTCGACCAGATCGAGCTGCTGTGTCAGAAACGAGCACTCACTGCCTTCGGTCTGGATCCAGATTTGTGGGGTGTCAACGTCCAGCCATACTCTGGCTCCCCTGCTAACTTTGCAGCCTACACATCTGTACTGCAGCCACATGACCGCATCATGGGGCTGGATCTACCTGACGGAGGACAGTGAGTGAACATTTGAACGTTTGAACATGTGTTGAAGTTTGTAGAAAAGTAATGATAATGTGACCATTTGCCATCTCTGGCAGTTCAAAGCAATGAGATCTTACTTAGATAACATGATATAATTTAGCTGGACGTTTTTTTAAATATCTGACAATCTGACATTTATTATGTTAAAAGTTGGTACCTTGAAATTAAATGGTCTAAAATTTTACCTGTGTGCTTTTGAGATTTTCCCACACAACACTGGATGTTGTTATAGGACTTAGCGTCAAGAGGCATTAATGTAGATGACAAAATGTTATCCATACAGTTAGGATTTGTCACATTATACCAGCCTTTTTTCAAGTTGCATAAATTACTGCAGTTAAAGCATATAAAAGATGCTGAAGTAAAAGAAATTGGTGAATGAAAATAATATTCTTTCTTATATCAAGGCTACGGTGAGAGTTTGCTTTACAATACACACAAGTATTATACTGTATGTCTTATACGGCCAAACACCATGTCAAACTTCTGGTGGTAAGTGAATTACAGTAAGAGACAAAGAATGTATGTAATTAAATGTATGTAATTATCCATAGAAGACATAGTACTTTTCACATATTCACAGAACTATAGTAGGTACAAGCTGGATGAGAGGAAAGTTACTTTCATAGAAATGTATTATATTTGATGTTAATGAGTTCACAGTGCTGTAGAAGATCCTGCATGTTGATCCTCTGAGATATACACTAATCGTTTTTTTTTCTGATCCATGTTATCTCAGCCTCACCCATGGCTACATGACAGATGCCAAAAGAATCTCAGCGACCTCCATCTTCTTTGAATCGATGCCTTATAAGTTGGACGTGAGTAAGAATTTGTAAATAGAAGCCAAGAGTAGAACTCAAATTCATAGCTGTTAATCTGTGAATGCAGAGAAGGATCCAGCTGAAAAGATTCAAGACTTTCTAAGTCACTCTGTCCTGTATCTGTATCATCTCAGCCAAAAACAGGGCTGATAGATTACGAGCAGCTAGAGAGGACAGCCCGACTCTTCAGACCCAGACTAATCATCGCGGGAACCAGCGCCTATGCTCGCCTCATCGACTACGCTCGCATGAAGAAGGTATTTATTACAGGTCTGCCTGACTGGAGGCATATTAAGAAATGTTGGTTGTTCACTAACTGCCATACTAAGACTCAGGGCCCTTGGGACTGTCAGATATAACATGCATTGTTTTGTAACCCCATAATGTATTTAAATGTAGACCTACCCCTAACCCAATTCACTGGACAACAATATTATTTATTTAATTATTTACATTTATATATTTATATTTTTATTAGTTGCAAAAATGTAACAGTCTTTAAATTGTTTTAATGCAATACATTTTTCAGGTCATAATGCATTTTTTATCCAGCAGTATAACAGATTTATAATACAGTCTGTAGTAGTCAGAAGTAGCACTAGGAAGTATTTACAATAAAACAATCTTTTTATAATATGTGAAATAGGAAGAAATGTCTAACTTGTTGTTCCAATCCTGACTGTGTGTCTTTCAGCTGTGTGTGGAGCTGAACGCCTACATGTTAGCAGACATGGCTCATATTAGTGGGCTGGTGGCAGCAGGGGCTATTCCCTCTCCTTTCCAACACGCCGACCTGGTCACCTCCACTACCCATAAGTCGCTGCGTGGTTCAAGGTGAGGTCTAGATGCTGTGTGGGATTTTGATTTATTTTTTAAACTAAAATATCACAGGATAAGTGCTGACTTAGGTCAGATCAGGTCGGTGGATTTTACTGCCCAGTAAGTATACAATAATGTAGAAAAAAATGCAGTCAATTTACTTAACAAGCTGTGAAAGAACAAAAGGAGGACAGCTCTATTGAGTTATTTTATTGATTCATATGATCGATCTCTAACTAACTGTCATGAAATGAATGAATAAAATGACCTGTGTGATGAGTTAGTGATAGTAGGAGGCATGTTGACTATTGACATGACAATTTACAATATGGTGTGAAATGGATGATTTCTAAAAGTAAATATTGATACAAATTGACATCAGCCTCATCATGAGCAGAATGTTATGACCAACATAGGGTGAGGTGCTGCAGCTGGAAACTGGGTGGTGGAGACTGAAGATGCAGGATCTGGATGGATTTTCCTGGAGGTCATGTCATGTTGAGATATAGAAGGGTAATTGGAGGGTTCTTGGCCTTGGTGGAGTTTGCTGATAAACGTTTTGTCTTGTGAACCCTTGATTTCTTGTTGGCTTGTCTACAGATGTTTGTATACAGACCAGGGGATCTGCCAGCCTCTCTTGAGGGTTGAGTTTGTGTGTATTACTATGTTCCCATCTGCCTGGTGTCCATTTGTTGATATCCTTGAGTTGACCATTTGCCTACATAAACTTCTAACACCAGATATGGTACATCTGTCTTTCTGTTCCTCTGCGCTCTGCAGGGCTGGTCTGATATTCTACCGGAAGGGTCTGCGATCAGTGGATAAGAAAGGTCGGGAGCTGACCTATAACCTCCAGGACAGGGTGAACTTTGCTGTCTTCCCTTCACTTCAGGGGGGCCCTCATAACCATGCCATTGCTGGGGTGGCTGTTGCCCTCAAACAGGTCCAGATTTTCATCCTTGTTTTTATTGATTTATTTATTTAGAGTTCAACAATAGCCCAATAAGAAAGAGGACAGGATATTTTGAACTCATCTTGAGTATTTGGAATCTGGACTCTTAACCAACTAATTTCTGTCCCTGCAGGCAACCACTCCTATGTTCAAACAGTACATTGCTCAAGTTCTGCTGAATGCCAAGGCCATGGCTAACGCTCTGCTGAAGAGAGGCTACACCTTGGTGTCAGGTACCAGGATACTGTTTTTCAAAGATATAGATCCATTTAATGTTTTGTTTTGTTTTGTTTTTTGTACAAAACACATATAAATGTACATAAGCTATTTGTTTATCTTTTGATATTCATCTTTTTTCACTGATTATGGTATCAGTACCATAAGTGGTACATCTCTACCTCTCCAACTGAATCAGCTATGATTCAGACACTTCTTAATTCGCCCTAACCTCATTTGGATTCTGTTCTTGTGACCCTGGAAAAATTACTTAACCTTCACTTGACAGCTGAATGGAAAAAAGCCAACATTAAGAGGAACTCTTAGGAAGAACTGACAGCAACTTCACCAAAGTTTGGATGGAGAGTGAATGGAAGTGGTTTAGCATTACCCCAAAGTTTCACAAAATTTAACTTAATCACCCATTCTTGATCTGTCTTCTTTCTGTTAGGTGGAACGGACAATCACCTGGTCTTGGTTGACCTTCGGCCTCGTGGGATAGATGGGGCTCGGGCAGAGAGGGTCTTGGAACTGGTGTCCATCACTGCCAACAAGAACACCTGCCCAGGAGACAAGAGCGCCCTCACTCCAGGAGGACTTAGGCTCGGTATTCCAGTAAAACCATAAAAGTTTTGCAGGATGTGCTGGATAATGGATTATTCTTGGTGAAGAGATGCAGGACTGCTCCTGCATCGCTGTTTGGCCAGAGTCTGTCAACCAGTCAGTCTTCCTACCTGTGCGATACTGGATCCTGTCTTCTGTGTGTGTGTGTGTGTGTGTGTGTGTGTGTGTGTGTGTGTGTGTGTGCTTTCTGATGTGTCTCTGTTTGCTTTCCTGCCTGTTTTTTGTGTCCATCAACCTGTCAGTCAATCATGTCAGCTCATCTCTCTCAAATTCACCAGTCTTAAGCTCTTTATCAACTGTGAAGGAGCTAATGTTGTCATATCTTTTTTTCATATTCTTAACTTTCTTTTATCTGTTGTCACTTTTTGCAGGAACTCCAGCTCTGACCTCACGACAGCTCAGAGAGGCAGACTTTGAGAAAGTTGTGGAGTTTATTGATGAGGGGATTCAAATTGCACTAGATGTGAAGAAGAAGACCGGTGAGAGAAGAAGTGTCTTTATATTTTTTGTGATGTATCTGGTGAGAACAGAGGAATAGTGTCATAATAATGTGCAAAAAATGAAAATGAAAGTAGTTATTTTTAGGTATTTGTAGGCCCAGTGCTGATGTCTCCACAATTTTTCAAGGTAATCTCATCAAATCTTGCAAAATATTCATTTGAACTCAAGAATAAACTGGTAAAATTTTGATGGTCCAAGGAACTCAAGAATAAACTGATAAAATTTTGATGGTCCAATGTCAAAGGTTATTAGGACACTTTGAAGCCAACTCCAGATGTCAAATTTCACACAAATGGTTAATGTATTATGACTCTATAGATTTGGTCTGTGTGATGGAGGCAGACAGCCACCAGGCAGTGTTTCTGGTTATTCCTTTATTCTGTTACAAAAGAGGGGCTCAGAAATGAGTTAGTTTTTTATCTTTTTTTTTTTCATTTACCTGAAGGTATCGTAGTCTAATTTCACTTCTTTTGGCAACTGTGAAAATGATAAAATTTGTTTTATTCATTAATTATTTAATGAGTCTTATAAATCACAAAATGAACTCTACCAGCAATTGGCAGTTTAGTGTGAGCGTTTTATCTCTTTATCATCCACAGTGACGCCTCAAAGACAATATTTTTTTTGAAACAAATGAAACTTTATTTAAACATTGTCCCAAACCCAGTAATTCTTGTGCAGTCCTGTCTTTTTCACATTGACGTCACCTCCACTGTACTTCTCCCAACAGGAAACCTGAACAGCTTTAAATCGTTCCTTTTAGAGGACCCAGAGACAGTGTCGCACATCACAGAGCTCCGCCAGCGGGTGGAGCTATTCTCCAGGCCCTTCCCCATGCCAGGATTCACTGACCACTGACAACATCACAGACTGAAGGGCAAATTTCCCCATCACCTCTCCAACATGCTGAATCCTTGAGATGTCTGTAATGTAATGTAACGTGGCTAGGTCTGCACTCAGTGAATCTGCCAGATGATATGAAACATCTGAAATCATGTAAATGAATCCAAACCTGGTAAATAAACAATGACGTGACACAAATTGCCAGATGATGTAGCAAGACCAGTCAAGAGGAGAGAGGTTTCATCAAGTGTTGAGGTAAATGATAAGTATAATATAATCATATAATAATAATTCCACAATGATGCTAATGTACAATTACAGTATAATAAGTTATTACAGTGGCATTTTACATTTTATGCAGAACATAGTATAATGTAACAATAAGCAGATATAAGTGTTAATTAATGCATTTGTCAAAAGTATAACATGTGGACCCAAGTGCATTGTGGCTTCATTAAAAGGTAATGAATGATAGATGGTAAATCACTTAAATGTGTCCCTATATCCACTTACTGTTACTTTGTATCATGACATAAATGATTTAATAAATGTTTATACAGTTACCTCAGTGTCCTGTGCTTCTCATATAAATATTTATGGAATTAACTGAAGAAAGGGAAAATGCATTTGATAGGCCTACATAAACAGCTGAAGGTTTTCGGGGTTCTCAGACAGAACAGCTAAGATGGACCATGAGTGTTTTTAGGTATTTGGCTTTTTGTCTCAGAGATCTTTCCACTGCTCTTAACAACTTTGTCCCTGAGGCCCCGAGACGTCCACAGCAGCTGTTTTGGGAATTGAACACATGTTCAGTTTACACTCACAAAACCACAAAAATGGGAAAGAGTTGAGAGCACTTGCACTTGCAGGCTTTTCTTGTAAAACATACTAATGTGACCTCCTTTAGCTTCACTTTGAATTTATAAAAGATTGTACAACAATAAACAGTTTTTTCAATTGTAATAACTCATCCTGAATATTTGTCACTTTGATTGATTCTTATATCTCAGACGCTCTCAGCTGGCTCTTACATTTGTCTTGAGAACCTGCTGTTGTGTAACATTTAATAGAGATTGATAGAGTTGATTCATGTTTACAGGCAAAAGAGGGAGAAGACTCAGATTAAGTAAACACTGCTCTGTGCTAAGCTGCTGGTATTTCCTCTGGTCATTTCCTCTCACAGACAGGAAGATAGTTACGGACAAAGCTTTACACCCTGAAATAAAAGCTTAGGGTTACCATCCAGGACCATCTGCACTGAGCAGTTGGAGAGGTTCCTACTTCCAGCAATACTGTTTTTGGTTGGACTGCCATAGCAGAGCTGCTGACTGACTGACTAACCATGATATTTCCCTCACTCGTCAAATGAGTGCTGGGCTGCTGTCTACTTAGCCTCTGTGGTACTGAGGTCAGCATGCTTAAATAAAATGGCGGTGGTACCTTGAGCAGAGAGAGGGAGGGAGAGAAGTCGTCAGTAATGAGACGTGTCAAACAGAGGACCTGCTTCTGATAAAAGGCAATCTTCTGGTGATGATGTAAATAAAGACTAAATTACTGTGGATCCCAGACTGAGGCTGTAAGCTGTGTGGGAGTGTGTGCCCTGCTGGTTCACCTGGTGCAGCATGTGTTTATAGGGTTTAGTTTCTGCCCTGGTTTGAATCTGACCTCTGTCTCTCTCATCAATTTAAGTGAATCCAACTGAAGACAGCTCAGACTCTGTTTATCATTAACCTGATTTTGAATGATTTTGTCCAACATGAAAGGACAAAAAATGACATGAGTGAAGTAAATCTTGGTGCTGATGCTATTCATTCATTCATTCATTCATACTTGTGCATTTGTTTGTTTGTAGGATGTGGCCATAAGTGGCCCAGACACATGTCCTGTTATTTTCATGAAACCTTTTACATCTGTCTCACCACCACATTACATAATGCTAATATTCATGACATATGAACAGGAATAGGAGAAGATTGTGTAACTCCCTTCACTGTCTTCACAAATCCCTCTGAACTTGCATTTCTGTTTACCCAGAATGCTTCCTCCCCAACCGTTTCTCAAATTGCTGCAGTCAGATCTTGTTACTCCCAGGCAGAAAAAAAGAGTCAGTCTCCACTTTCTCTCACTCTGAGATGTGATTACAATGTTTGCTGTGTTATTTTATTTGGGTGTGTTTATTTCTTGAGAGGAAAGTTTCCACTGAGACTCTGTGCTTCATAAAACAGCAGAAAAACGAGCTGTGCCACATGAAGAGCTGCTGCCACTGCAGCCAACTGGAGGGTCGGATATTTATTTCATGAGAGAACTAAATGGACTTTTGCTCAGTTTACGTTCTCCTCTTTTTTTAATCACTGACTTTTATTCTTTATTTTACTGCTTCAGCTTCTGCCAGAGGAATGTGTCCCTTCCACAGAGAGCGGGCAGCTGAATCACGGGGCAAAGGTCAGGGAAGCTCTCAGCTCTGTCGTCAAAAGACACACACAAACACAAGGACACACGGACACACACAGGCAGCATCACAACACAAATAAAGACTGATCTATGTGCCTGTTTCTCATGACCCGACAACTGCCTTGACGCAATACGTGTGTGTGTGTGTACATGTGTGTGTGAATTTTTAAATATCCTCAATCCCTCATGCTCCATCGTTCTAGGTCACTAAGCTTCTCCTTATTTCCGTAACAATCCCTGTGGTGTTCAAAAGACGGATGGTTTATTTGATCCTTGTTATTCTTATTCTCTCTTTATTCCCTCTTTTTGTTACATTACAAGGATGAAAACCCAGCAGAGGCTGAGATGAATCTGGGCTCACAGGGGGAGCGGTCTGGGCTCTCTCAGGAGGATGAAACACTCGTCTCACCTTCATGGAACAAAGACGTGCAATCCTGTAAGAATTTGAGAGCTTGTTTAGTTTATCCTTCAGAAGTAGTTTGGGGGTTACAGAGGAAGTTAATCAGGCAGTAAAAAAAAGGAGGGATAAATAGTGAGTTCATATGACAGAGGGATTTTTTTCAGAAATGGGGCAGTGTGCCTTCTGGTCTGAGGGAGTGATTCCTCCTGAGAGTTTCTATACATCTATACATGAATTTCAACAATCTGTCCCACAACATACTATTAAATACATAACTGGATGTCTTGATTTTTTTTTTTTTTCACAGTTAAATAGTGACACAGCAGAGTTCATGGTTATCAAGGCGAAACAGGGACTCTCATTAGAATTATAACAACTGTCTCTGGGAACGTCTCACTGACCTCTCTTTGCAGAGTCATATTCAATGGATCAGTTTTTCTTTTTTTTTTCATTTAAGGAGCTTTTTATCCCAAGAAGATGCTGAAGATTTCATAAAAATTCATTTTATTTCCAACCAGCTAGAATACAGTAATGCACTGCTGACAGGAATATCCCAAAAATGTCAGGATCATCTGCAGCTACTCCAGAGTGCAGGTGCCAGAGTTTTAATGAGAAAAAGGAAATACAATCATATAGCATCTGTGCTGAGGTTGTTGCACTGGCTTCCAGTATGTTATAGATATATAGATATATATATTTATAACATACCTTTAAGGTATGTCACCTCAGTATTTATATGACATGCTTGGTTATTCATCACATCAAGACAAAAACTGACAAGATTTCCTTCAACTTTTATACCATAAGCCGTCGGATATGTTACCTAATCATATTAGAAGTGCTCCTACTCCATAATCTTTTAAATCTAAACAGAAAACAACAACATTTGGCTGTGCTTTGTATTCCTCTTTTGTTAATAGTTTTATTTAACACACATTGGTTGTTGGTCTAAATAGTTTTCTTTCATTTTATTTCATTATTAGTATTTAATATAACTACTAATGTTACATTTTTAGACCATCAACCTAGTTTTTGTGGTTCCTTGATAATTCAGGCTTTAAGGAACACATTTTGGTTCCAGCTGGAAAGAAAGAAGAAAAGAAGCTTTCCGCTTATAAAATCAAGACTGGATCATGGGTGGTCCAGTCACATGTTAGGTTTTGACCTACTCTTTTTTTCTATCTGCATCTCTTTTTCACAAATACACGTGAAGAGTCAGTCACAGGAGTCTCCACCTCAATTCATCAGTGTGGTTCTTTCTCATATGCACCATATGTGCTTATTTCTGCAGCAGGGAGAGACAGTGATACCTGGATGTGGGCTGGTGCGTGTGTGTGTGTGTGCATGCACTCAGGTTGTACACAGTGTGCTCTGCTGTCACATATCAACATCATGCTGGGGACTGTTCAACATCCTGCCACTGTTGTCCTTGATCAAAGACACCCACAGGGCTGCTGTCACACACACACACACACACACACACACAC
>OMNW01031440.1:28073-38960 GCA_900303245.1 Selene dorsalis
AATGCATACTGTATTTTACAATGGCTGCTTACAACTGTAGCATTTTACTTTTTTTGCAATATTTTCTAAGAAATCCACCTTGACTTGACTAAAGCACCTGTAGTTCACTGCATTATATTTACACTGGTGTTAGATAATGTACAAGCACACACTGAATTATTTCGATGCTAATAATACATTTCTGCTCAGTTTTTTAAAATTTCCATCATATTTTTGTAAAAAAAAAAAAAAAGCAGGAAATGGGGAGTGCAGAGACTTAGATAGTTTGTTACTCAATTTCATCTACATGTGAAAACATTTTTAATTAGAAAACCACTTTGTTAGAAGGCTACTGACAAGTCAACACAACCAATTCAATTAGGATTACTTACGCCAGGGTGCCTCTTAGCATGCTCTACAGCTGTCCGAAATATCATCTCTCCAGTTTCTAGAAAAATCTGGGAAAACACAATTCAAAGTCATTAACTCAGACCCTTGTTATCAAAAACCACCAGCTCTGCAGAGCTGTGTACAGACCAGATTATGACCTGTTGGTCTCTGCAATTGGAGGGAGGAGAGGAGAAGAGGGAGGAGAAAGAGGTCATTTACATCTGATTACAGCTACTTCTGCTCCCATGTTGCTGTGATTACACTGTGCCTGGACACTGTAAAATGGCTTAAATATATTTATTTATTTGAATGATAAAGCTTCCTCCTTGTAAATATTCATTAACTCATTACTCCTATCAGGTTGCTCAATCAGAGGAAGCTGTGTTTGCTCCTGCAGAAAGCTCACAGGCCCCCTCTTCCTTCATTTCCTTCACTTCTGCAGTTTGACTTTTCAACCCTTTGGGAGCTGGGTGGAGGAAATACAAAAGCATACAAACACAGTGTCCTTTTAAAAGGCCATTGGGGAATATCTATGGCTATGGCCATCTTCAGTCATATCTGTGAAGATTCCAGTGCAAGAACCCCCCACCCCCCGGGAACAAAAAAAAAACTGTTCAGAAGCTGCAACAACAAAGAGAAAGAGTGTGAGACAGAGAGTAGGGGAGGGTTTGTTTCTCTGAAAATGAAGCAGTAAGAAAGTAGTCTTGAAAAATATACACACAACAAATGAAACCAAACGCTTTTCCATGATGCTTTTGTCTTGCCTGTTCTTCAAAAACACTCAGGGAGATTGGCTCTCTTCTGCCAAATGACCGACCCTGCATCTGATGACCAAGTCCACCACTCCAAAACATAATCATGGACCCCAATCACTGTGTTTGTGAGGACATCAGCACATCATGCGCAGTGGGAGTTCCAGCTCCAATTGACAAATGATTGTACATAAAGTTTCTGGGTTTGTTTTAGATATTGAATCAAATGAAGGAGCACTGGCTCAGCAGGCAATTTAACCTAGACATGGTTCAACCTAGTGGTGGTTCTGGCTTGTGCCAGAGATGAAATACAATGATTTGTATTCATAAATACTAAAATAAAACAACAAGAAAAGAAGAAAACCCTTCTGTTTTCTTTATACATGGATGCCCAGAGAGGAAGCTGCAGCAAAACACCAGAGAGGCGCTCAGAGGACGAGGAACATCACTTATTATCTTATGCAAGATTAATTTCACAGTTGCTGTTTACTTTTCTGATTCATATTGCATATACAAAACTGCTGATCAATAACTGAAATATGATAAATTGATTAAACAAAAATATTCACATGAGTAAAATTTTAAATACATGAATTTGCTTGTAATGAATTACTACTTCACATTTTCTGCTAGATGACAGCACAGCACTTATTGTCATAATGTTATAAACGCATTTTGCAATGAGCTTTACCAAGAAGGCAACACGCTATGTAGGTTGAAACTACAGCTCCTGTTCCACTGAACACTGTGCAGGTGTGCAGAAACCGAGTCACAGAAATAATGGCATGATCCCTCACAGGCTGGACACCCTCAAAAATGCCATCTGTTCATGCTGCAGCCTGTCAAAATTTAGCAGACAGGCAAGAAGCATGGAAAAACCCGATCCATCTGCAGTGAACATCACAGTAGATTTGCAGTCACCTGGTCCACACATTCTGTAACTATGCCAAGTGGGCTATATTTTTTGAGTGATAATGTTGTTCCTTATTTAAAATTTTTGACAAGCTCAAGTTTTGCATGAAAACACCATAGTCCAGCCATTAAAAAAAGACCTCATCTGTCACACACTGCCAGCTGTGGTTTTTTAGATTCTGCTCACCCCAAACAAAGGACTGTGTGTCATAAGCTCTTCTGCGCCTGGTGTTCCCTCTGACCTCCACCATAGAGCTCGCTAACTGGATGCTGGGCAGACTATAGCAAAAAAAACAGGGTTCAATACAGGGCAGACTTGTTTAAATGTTCAGAATATATGCATGGCGTACACACGGTATCCCTTGAGTTGTCTGATTGCCGATTTATCTAACCCATAATGATGATGTTTATTGGCCCATGCAGTAAATTTAAATTGCTCTGCGAAGTGCTGACAGTGCTCACAACAGAGAAAACTGGATCAACACAGATCATAACCACAGACCAGTGTGGCTGTCAAAGATGTCTGCTTCTTAAAAGTTTATATTAAAAAAGTTTTGCAAGATTATTCACAAAAAAATCCCATGTGAAAAGATGTCAGACCTTTTCTGAACACAGTGAGTAAATACTGCATTTACTGTGGCATACTGCACAGCTATTATCCACTGTCCATGTTGTGCCTGCAATTGATTTTTTCCCATAAATATCAACAAGAAAGCCTCAAATGTAGTGTAGCCATGGAAATAAATCCTCCTTTAGTTTTACAAATAAACAATTGGCTTGTTCTCCTTTTTAATCCCTCTTGTTAAATTTGTATCAATCACCCTGCAGTAACAGTCCTGTTTTGGCTCTGATTAGCCAAAACAGGACCTGCTGGGGAAACCAGGCTTCGGTGTGTGTATATGTATGTGTGCACGTGTGTGTTTTACTTGCATGCTGCTGCTTGAAGAGAAGCAGAACAAGCTGAGGGCTTTTGAGCTTTCAGCTGTGACACAGTAAAACACCACATAATACTATTAGGTGTTAATAATATGAGCCAACAAGGATCAAAACAGTGCAACAAACACACCTGCAACACTCGACACTCGACCAGACCTCCACACATCACTGTTACATGCATACGGTGTGAGTACAGTGTCAAACTTCAAAGGTTCCTGCAGTCACATGAAGCGTGGGTAAGTTGGAATAATGAAAGGACAATGTGTAGATCACTCGGTAATTAAAAATTGGGTATTACTTTATAAGAAGGCTATCCTTATAAAGGATTTATAAATGGTTTACAATTAATTTATTGATTAGCTTGTATATCTGCATAATTAACTGATAAGTTGTTACAAAACAATAAATCAATTTCAGCCCAATCACATCAATTATCATACCAAATGACCAGATTTATGTAAAGAGTAAAACCCATTATGTTTATAACATATTACAATAAGGATCCTTTTATAAATGGTAGTAACTCATTAGTAAGTTTAAGAATTAACTTGATCTTTTAAAATAGAGAGCCTGCATCAATGTTTCAAAACTGTTATAATTTGTTTCTAATCTTTTATTTTTGATTTATAGTGTTTACAACCGAATTAATAACCTTTTTTTTATATATATATATATATATATAAACAATTTATATATCATTTATAAGGGTACACTTGTTGGTGTACCAAGTCTTGAAATTATGGTGATTGATAAAACAAAAGTGACATCATGTCATCATTAACATTGCATAAATGCAGCAATAGAAGCTTTTTACTGGAACTCTGAGTCTTCCCTCTTTTTTCAATGTTTGTTTGGAAATTGTTTGGTTTCTTATTTTGGTGGTGAAAACTTTCTTTCTGTTTTTGTTTGTTTTGTTCTTTGCGTTACTGTTTTCTCTGATAAACAACGGCTTATTGTGAGAGTTGCCGTTTCAAACAACCTAATGCAGAGAGGGTCAGTGTAATAATGTCTAGCTTCAGCTGACACCCTTTCAGCCAATATTTGTGTGTTTTACTTCTGTTTATTAACTATGCACAAATATCAGCAAGGATTGAAATAAAATTCAACTGAACTGGGCTGAACTACTGGTCTTATTGTTTGCAGATTACCATTAAAAGTGCATTCTGTTCACCAGCCATTCACAAAAGACACAGCATGAGCTTCAGTGTGAAATAAAAGCTGCGGTAAGGAAGTGTCTCTTCTCAGAAGTGGCTGACACTGCAGTCTCACTGCAGAGGTCAGTACATTAATACTGTATGACAGAATATGCTAATCTGAGCAGTGGGAGCCGATGACAGAATGTCTACATTTTATTAATCAGTGCCACCTTGTGGGTCAGCACCATACTGCAATGAATGCAATGACTCATTAAAGAAGGGATGGAAAACTATGGTAGTGAAAAGGAGAGTCGTCTGTAACACACGGACGTCTGCCAGTCAATCAGAAGCAAAGAGCTGTTTCCATCAGTGAAAATATTTTATAAAAACAAAAAACAAACAGCAATTCTGTTCACAAAATGATACAAAAAATCATTCTCAGAGGACTTTTAAGATGATTAACTTGATGGCTGTTCAATATGAACAGCCTCTTGTGGTTTCCTCAGGCATAATGACAATAAAACAAATCAGTGTGAAGTGATGAGGTCACCCTGCAGACTGACAGCACAGACAGGTGCATTCCCAGTCAATAATCCTGAATTGTGACTTTGCTGCCACATAAAAAAACACAGCTACTGTAAACGTCTCTTAGATGTCTGAGCCTATATTGTTGTTTGGATGTAAAATATCCACAGGAAAACAAAACAACAGACCAAACTGAGATTTTTCATTTGAGCAGGACATTTTCCAGTTCAATCAGCTTTCTCAGAATTGAAGAGCCAGATCTTGTTGCCCTTTGACTGAATACAAAAGGTTCGTACCTGTGGTCCACAGGCTCCTGAAAGACATCCTAGGAATATTCACAAATGTGAAGTGGAAATGTGAATGAAGGTGGGCACCCCAAAATGAGACATGTGACAGCTGAGCCTTTAGGTGGCAACCACAGAAACATCAGTCGCAACAGATGTAGCTATGGAGATGGCAGCAGAAGTTGCTGTTGAAGTCTGTGTAGTAACTGAGGGCTCAGGAGGGCGAACAGCAGCTGGTTTGGCGAGCTTCATTGGAATGAAGACATTAGAGGCACCGTGCTCACTCAGATATTCTCCTCCTTTCTCCTCGTAGTCCTGTCTGCTGATCCAACCCTCTCCTGCTGTTTCTCCAGGTAAATGCTCCAGAGCCCAGTCTCTCGCCCCGTGCCAAGAATCGAGGGCTGGCTGTGATGCCATGGCCACCTGCAAAGGAGTGCAAATATTTGAAAACAGATTCCCAACACTAAGTTTTTTTTTCAGACTTTTATGCCTTTATTGTGAAAGGACAGCTGGAGAGACAGGAAATGGGGAAGCAGTGCAATTGAACCTAGGAAATCTGCAGCGAGGACTATAGCCTTTTAAAAGGACACACCTTAAAGTGTGACTGGAAGGGCCTCATAGCCAGCAGCTCTCTCTCCACTCTCCCCCTCATCCCAGGGTACTGCATGTTCCCTCCTGTTAGAAACACGTTGCTCACCAGCGCCTCCTGCTGCTCTGGGGTGTACCTGTATGTAGTATTGGAGAAGTAAGAAACACATAAACACATCAGAGCTGCAACTGCACCAGTTGGGCCACTCCTGAGATTGACATTTCCATTGGTTTCCTTGCTGTCCTGGTTTTCAAGCTGCTTGGGAACTACAGGGAAGAGGACAAGCATTTCCATTACACTGAGGTCCAATTTCTTTACAGTAAATAAACATAATACTTTCAAGTATCATTATTACTAAAGGAGGTAGAGCATTAACTAAATCTGAGACACACATGACATCACAGTTATAAAATCGGGAGTTGACCAAAGACAGTCCAGATACATACTACAGTGTAATGATGCGATAGCACATGCTTTGATTACCTGGCCAAGACATACTGCAGCGTCTCCATCAGTCCCATCTGGTCTTCACCGGTCAGCGAGGGCTGGAACAGGATCTCTGGACAGCGCAGACGCTCCGTCCCTACAAACAGCTGGTGGTACTCTGCCATGTTGAACACAGGCTGAAGACAAAATCAAAGTTACTCTTCATTCATGTGAGATGTACTGACAGAAAATGATTCAGCTCACGAGCAAAGTTAGCTATCTTTATTACAGTTCTGGCACACAAATATTAAAAAGGACAAAAACTCTGATAATTTCCTGCACAGAATTAATGATGGTCTCAATATCTGTCTATCTGGGAAGTTATGGTGTCTCTGTGCCACTACCTGAGCCACATTAGCAGTTTTTTCTGGCAGCGTATCCTCAGGGAAGTCAGGATCCATCAGTGCCACTCCATCTCCCTCATCCATCGGCTGCTCCAGCTCAGACACCTGGCAGAGACCAACAGAACAGCCTCAGGCCTCATGTCAGCTGCAGAACATCCACTGCAGCAAACAAGGACAGTTCTACAGAGTCCCCCAGCACATTCACCATGATATGTAGACCCACTTAGAGGATTATTAGTTTACGACTTCACCTCAGTGGCTCATGAATTTATTAGCTGCTGTCATTATATAATGAATAAAATGGATAAAACTATCCTGGATGTTAAAGAGATTGTAATTTAACCACTTTGCTTCATTGTTAGTACTGGCACCTCAGACATTTACATACCCTACTAAGAGCCACACTATGCAGCATATGAAGAGACACACTGCTTTTATTACACTGTTATGTACATTTATATGCAATGAATACACTATAAGTTCACCTGACCTCCATCTTTCCTTCAGCTCCATCACTGTGTAGCAGTTTCTGTCTGCCCTGCTCCACGGCCAGCTGCAGTTTGCTGATGTACGACTGCAGCTCCTCAGCTGAGTCCATGTTGAGTTCTACCAGGCTCTTATGAAAGTGATCCAACAGCCCATCCTCCAGCAGTTCCTGCAAACACCAAAAACGTTATGAACACTGCATAGCACACACCAGCCATGTTTTCAGATCTACTGAAAAGTATAATCAGTGCAAGTTTTTTAAAACTTTTGTACACTTTTCTTCTTCTTCTTATTGTTGTTGTTGTTGTTGTTGTTATGCTTGTGTTAGGCATATTCTTTTTGATGGACACTTTCCACCATTTGAAACACCCAAACACAGCATGAAGCAGTTCTAGTAAATTCAAACTTTATTAAATTTATTCCATAAACTACATATTCAGTGCAACTGACCTACAGCAGATAAGACAAACTCTAGTTAGTACTATCCATGGTGTTGATTATCTCCCCTTTGTCAAGGCCTATCTTTCACAACTAAACCCCTGTTGTTTTATTGTGCAGCACAGCGCACATTCACGGACACTTTCCACCATTTGAAACACTCCGACACAGAATTAAAGCAGTTCTAGTGAATTAACATTTCATTTATTTCATAAACTACATAAGCCTACCTTGTATTTCCTCAATTAACAGCTGGGTCTCATATAATGGCCACAAACAAATAAAGGCCGGGTCAAAAAAATTAATAAAAAAAATCCTCCCCCTGGGACAAACTGACCAGGATATGATCAGAAAGTCTTTTAAAGTTTGTGGACAGTCTGTGATGACTGACAGGGGTGAGGCTGACCTCATCCTCTGCTTCAGAGAGGGACAGCCTTGCACCGCACCTCTCTCATAAGCAGCACCCCACTTCCCGCGCTAATGGTTTCTTAAGTGGTATTTTGTAAGTGTAAGACTCAATGACAAACAATGCAAACTGTCAATTTAACAGTGTTCCTTACCTGCACTGCCATGAGTCTGTCCAGCCTCTCTTGGTCAAGCTGCAGTTTCTCCTCCCGCCGGCGAGCGTTGATCTCCTGCAGCCGTCGTAGCTGCTGAGCTCGCCTCTCCTGCCTCTCCTCCACGCTCACACAGCCACCTGGCACTTTACCTGAAAACGGGAGTTGCATACGGTGGACCTCCCGCTCATAAAACTCCGGGCTGCGCCACTTTTCCAGCTCTGTGGAGAACACAACATGCAGGAGAAGGGAGGTCAATAAAGAAGAAAGGAAGACAGGGTGTGCATCCATCACCACTTTGTCTTCAAGTTCCTTTAAATCTATGACCACCTCCATTTCTACCTGCCACAAGGTACAAGTTCATCCATCTGTATCTTATCATTGTTCATCTGGATTAATTTGGGAGTTCATGAACTATACAAGGACCAGGTAGTTATTTGCTGCTGTAACATGGAGCTGTAAACTTTCCCAGAGGAGTGGTCATGTAGCAATATGTATGTTTGCACTGACATGTTATACCCTCATGATAATCCACCGCAGCGTAACTGTGTTCATGCAGCAGTTCCTCCATACGGCTGAGTGTGATGGCAGCGAGGTGACCGGGGTATTTCAGCTGGAGGAGGCGCTGCAGGTAGGATGCAGCCTGGCTCCCAGCAACGTTGACTCGCTTACAGTTGACCGCATCCAACCTCGAATGACAACCATTTCAACATTAGACTTCACAACAAACTGCTAAAAGTCTGTGAATGAATGCACTAAAGGAAATAAAAATCATCTGTGCAATCTCACCTGCCATTTATAACTGGCAAGATGTGTGAGCAGTGGTATCCAGAGGACAGAACAATGCCAGTGTATGGTGGAGGAAGGCCCTTCTGAGTGTTATTGTGGTGCAAACTATACAAGGCATCCACACCGTAGGAGACGTACGGCACATGGTAGCACTCAAACAACAGTTCTGACATCATCTGTCGACAGTGCAGAGGGTTACATGGGGCCTCTGTCAGCACGATGGGGTGCTCCACGTTGCCCTATAAATGTATGGGAAAGTAACAGTAAGTGACCATCTGGACATCATTGCCATTAAAACATTAACATTGTGCACTGGTATAATTGACAGACAGCTTATTTTGATAAGAAACAGAAATATCTGGAAGTCAGACTGGAAATAAAACGAAGACAAAATGAGACCTACGGTTTAGCTGGAATGCGAAAAGTATCACGATAAATGTCTTTACAACAACCTCAAATATTTTCTAGTCTTGATGAAAAAGCACGAACAGGAAGGGTAAATATATGATAAACTGAAATTTTAAAGTGAGGAGGTTGCATCTTCCTTCAGGTGAAGTCCACCTGTGGCACCGTTAGCTACCTCAGAGGCGATGCCCATGTGTGTAAACACATAGTCGAAGATGAGTTCCTGAATCTCGAAGTTGACCACCACGTTTCGATCGAACTGGCTCTTCAGCAGCCACCGCAGCGGCTCCAGGTTCGGGATGTCGTTACCGATCTGGGTCTCGCTACGAGCGGCCCCTCTGCTACGCGCCGCCACCGACCTGAAGACCAGGCGCGGGGAGGCAAACTCCGCTCCTGAAGCTGCCCAGCCGGCCCGGGTCTGGAAGGAACCGTTATCTATGACTATTGGGGCCGGGGTAGAGGACACACAATGGGCGGGAATATCAAAAGTCGGGTCGGGAGAGGCTTTGCAGTCCTGAAAAGAAAAGATTTGACACACCGGTCGTTCTGTGGAAGCCATTTTGAAAGTGCGTCACCGCAAAACACACCCGAGTGGAAATTCAGTGTCAAGGACATATAGTTCCGACTCAGGCACAGGTGTTGCATCTATGAAGAGCAGTTTGCCGAAAAATATCTAAGTAATACTGAAGCAAAAACAGCATACAACCCAAACAATGTAAAACAATATAATAAACATATTGGTTCCAAAAAATACAGAAAAAAAACAACGTGACCTCACATTTTATGACTCATATTTTTATTTACATATTCGCATGTCCTGTTTGTCTGTAGCTACTGCAACAAAAGATTGGAAACTCAGTTATGTTTTTCCCCTCTGATCTTTATTGGAAAATATACAAAAACATGTCAAATGTTACAATACAATAAAATGTGATACAAACACGTAAAAAGAAAATAACAGTAATATAGAGTGTTTATATACGCTCACATATAATAAACCAAAAAAAATAAATATTGATCTTTTACCACCAGAGGTCGCAGTATGCAGACCCTGTGAGAGGAGACACTTAGGCTTGATGAATCAATAGGAAGGATAGACGGTCTCTCAAATGGAGCCTGTTTGTAATCATGACGGTCTGCAGGCTGGATAAGCATTTGAATTTCTGTAGCTTTTGGCTACTATCTGCTGCAAGAATTCCTATTAATGGAATAAGACATACTTTTGAAAAGCTGAAACGTTTGTCACAGAGCTATAAAAAAAATATTAATAGTAATAGTCTTCCTACCGTTTCCTTCATCATTCAGCACCGAAAATGTGGGGTCAGTTGGAATACTTCAGTCCATTTTGAAGACAGTGAGACCATGTGAACAGAGATTTTCCCTCAGGCCTGAGATCCCTGGTTTCTCTGTGTCTGCCATCCTGTTATTCTCAGCTGACGGGGCGAAGCCACAGCTGGTGATGTGGGACACCTGTACATCAGAGCTGCTGCGCGTCCCAGCCGAGACCACTCTGCTCAGACCTTTGTGTTGATAAATACGTTGGAGACCTCACACGTAACCCTGCACTGCATGATCGTATGCAAACAGTGAAGTGTACAGTGTAGTCAAATACTTAACACATGAGCAAGAAAAATGTTGCTGGTTGAACCTTCTGTGGATTTACATTTCTCCATTTTGCGTGTAGTCTTTTCTCTATTTCTACAACTCATTTGCGGAATTAATCTTTACTGAATTAAAATTAAAACATCAGCTTGTATGCATTTTTCATTCTTCACATGCTGCTGCTATTAAATGGCGAATTGTTAAACCTGTTCAATACAGTAAAATTTGGATGCAGGGCAGTGTCTCACCCACTGGAACTTCAATCCCAAATATGCCT
>OMNW01031441.1:0-22019 GCA_900303245.1 Selene dorsalis
TGCTTCCCATTCCCCTCCTCTGCCGTCTCACACACTGACAAAATCTTGTGCGGTTGCACAGTTGCATTCATTTGAGGAGTTTTTACACCCAAGTCAATATATTTTATATGCACACACACACACACACACACACACACACACACGCACACACACACACGTGCACACAACCTTTTCACTTCCCACCCGAAAAGTAGATGGATAAAACCCCAAAAAGAGTACTCTTGTGCCTCCACACAGTCCATCCCCTCCCCTCCTCTCCGCATCTCTTTTTGTCTCCCTCTCCTCTAATACCCTCTCCAGAGGATGTGTGTGTGTGTGTGTGTATTTCTATCTTTGTGGTATAAACATAAGGAGTGACTGGGAGAGCCATGGCCTTTTTGGGCCAATAACATGCGCACACATACACACACACAGTCTTATGTAAGTCGTTCCTCCCCTCAGTACTCATCATCCCTCTTCTGTGACACCTAGCCAAACTTTTTGAGACTATGAGTGTACATGTGTGTGAAGAGGTGAATGAATGTAGGAGGTATAGTGTAGACTGTGCAAGGGTGCAGAGAGAAAAAGAGGGAGATGATTGATGCTTGTTTTGGCTACGCTGATTTGGCTTACACTGATTCCAGATTGAAAATAGATGGTTGTTATCGAGTCTGCATAAAAGTAAAAGCCCACATGTGAAATGATTTACTAAATTGATTCAGACCACATTGTCTGGCCACTTACGTCAGATATTAACCTGTCTTTAACCTCACACTCTTCAGGACATTGCAATTAAAGTTACATAAAGAGCATCACTAATTGGCCTTGACAACATAATAAGATGTCTGTGGGCCATGAAACGCAACTAGACGTTGTTAGTTGATATGCAGATATTATAATAATGTCTGACACAAGTCCAACTTGATCAATCATAAATAACAGGACAAGTTGTAAATCCTTTGACATGCCTGAAAAACTACTCAGATTTACCAGTTTACCTAAGTCAAAGAAATGCAAAATGTAGGCAAACTCTATGGTAATTGTAGTAATGTATTATCATGTTTAGTTGAGAGATCCAACAGGCAGCTTTTGTTTGTACTTAACACTCTAAGTGTGTGCCAAACAGATCTTTGTGAGCCATACCCTCACACAACACTTAGGTACTAGAACCAGAACTGAAACCTGAAACGATAAAAGGTAAGATAGATGTAGAGGTAGATGAAATAATCAATAAGCACAATAAATCCTAACTTAATGAGGGTGCTGTTCCTAATATTTTGTCCATCCCCTTCATATGAATTAAGGTTGATAAAGAGTTAAAGAGCAGCACAAATTCCAGGCTTCAAAATGACCATTAAAATAAATCAACATCCTCTCCAGCAGATTGAATGAAAACTGAATATTATAATCTTCATTAGGGGATGAATTATTAAAGTCTGGCTGTAATAATTTATTTGCATTAATTTAATCAGTATGTGTCATAGCAACCCTTTCTGGACTGGAGGATTAGTATTTTTGCTGAAGATCTTGACTTGAAACTTCAGTCAGTTACGGCATGGATTTACTTCAGCAAGGAAAATATTTGGAAACATTTAGACTGTAACAACACTCTGTAATGTTAGTTTAAGCCATTTTCTCAGTCATAAATGGCCGTTAAAGGAAACAGAAAATACACAATGTTAGATGATGCATGCTGAAATGTCATGTGACCATAACAGCAGTGGTGCATAAATGACTTGTTCTGCCTGTTCAGAATCCTAATATATCAGGCCTTGGCTAGGGAGCAAAAGTAAACAAAACGGTGCTGTCACGCTGTCAACATAGTGCTCTGGGATGCTTTGGCTTCAAGTAACTGTGCATAGCTGTTTTAATACTGTGAGAGGCCATTTCCAATTTGCAAAGCAAGGATCTCTGTCTAAAATATCCCCACACTTCACATGATCCTGCACAGGTTTTGTAGCTGCAGCTCCACAAGCTCTGAGCGGGCACGTTGTTCATAACTGATGACGTTAGTTGCATGGATATATGTAGTTTCTTTTTTTTTAATGTTTATCCAGAATCGCTTGTCCAAAAAAACTTGACAATCAATACTGCACAGCCTTGGGTCATGTATCACAAAGTTTGATCAAGAATCCATTCAGAAAATTGAAGGGCAGATAGGCATAGAAGGAAAGCCACATTCCACTATCTATAGTTTGATGTACTCTGTGCACATATATGCTGAAATACACAATTTGATTCACTTTATCACAGTGTCTTTCAGGATTATTTTTATTTAGACCAGTGTCCTGCTTAACAATCAAGGTTGTTCTTTTCTCAGCTCTGCCAGAGAAGAGGTGGTGTGTGTGTGTTTGTGTGTTTGTGTGTGTGTGTGTGTGTGTGTGTGTGTGTGTGTGTGTGTGTGTGTGTGTGTGTGTGTGTGTGTAACTCCCTGTTGTACTTTCTTTCCTCATATTCTTAAGGGCAAGGTCATATGCTGAGCTGTACTCACCTACACAAACACGGCAGAGGCAGAGAGTGTTTAATTGATTGATCACCTGGCCTATCAAACTTGAAGATGGTTCTAAAAAAAAGTTCTAGTTTTTAAAATTCATTTGGGACCAGAGCAGGGTACATAAAGTATATTGACCATATGGTTAAGAGCTGGCTTTGAAACCTCTTAGTTTCTGATGATCAAGGCAAGCTAGATCTCCTTCTAAAATTATGGTGAGGTAGCAACTCGAAGGCACCTCGATCAGGTGTATTAATATAGCGTGCAGCGTTCCCGTTCATTTTGCCCGTCAACATGCTCCCACATCTGAATAGAACCAGCCTCTGTAACCCTTAATGTTGCTCCTGTATCCTCCCAGCAGCAGGTGCATTAGCAAGAACCAGAACACAGTTTCAGTCAATGCCAGCTCTATGTGTTATTTAACTCTTCAGGCCTCTGTGTCATTTTGTACCATTTTAACCAACCATGTCTGGCATACATTTGTGATTCCCCAGCGACATTAAACTATCACATGCTCTTTTGTTTCTCTAGTGTGGAGGCAGTGGTCTATCGAGGTCAAGATACCACTAGTCTAATGTTAACTAATACTATATATGGGTTTATAGGTTTTGTGTTTAAGACGGAATAGCTCGCTGAGTGCCCTTTTAAAGCTTCTTCGAAGTGCTCTAAAATTTTTATGTGCGACCTGAACTAACAACCAGGGCAGCAAATGGCTAGTAGTCATATTGTGTGCTCAGCCCTTTGTGTTTTTTTCTTTCTTTTCAAACCATGGCTTTATTTGCCGAACATGACAGTTTACACTTCAGTCCCCTGACATCACATCTGTGTCCTTTTTTTCCACACTCGCGCACGTGTATCTGCTTCATGACTGTCCCAGTTCATTCAGAAGCTCATCAGCTGAAAATAGCAAACATGCAGTGCTGTTGCAGCATGTTGTATGCATTTGATCACACAATGTAGTTATTTTGAAGTAATAGAAAAATATTTTAAAAAATGTACCTCATACTGTACGTATGTAACTTCTAGTCCTAAAAGTGGACTGCTCTTCAGAGGAAGGTCTGCGTTTGTGTTTCCCTTTGGGGTGGAGTGAGGTGAGGTGAAATGTGCTTTGTAGTATGGCGCCCTCTATCAGTGATCATCATTAGGATCCTCATCAGTCAGTGTCAGCATCCTGAGTGGGTAAGAAAAGTTGTGCTTTCAATCTTCATAGATAATTATCAAAGACTTTTATGCAGAAGGAATCTTTAATATCTAATGATCATACATATGGATGATTACATTTTCATTTTGACTTTCAACAAGAGATGTAGTGGATAGTACAGACTTCATGTAATGTACTTTTATATAATAAATGTTTCTAGGTTCATCATACTCCACATTACAGCGAACACAAAGGCAGCACTGTATGTTTCTGCAGGAGTCTGATGGAGCACAGTAACACAGAGTGAAGGTTCATTCCTCCTTCCTGTGATGATAGGACCATGTCTGGGATTTTATAGATTAATCATGTGAGTGCGTTCATTAGTCCAGAATATGGTCGGCTTACTTTTATACGCCATGGGCCAGGATACAAAATGGGCTTTGGGACTGTTCCTTGTTGATCTCCCACATGAAAAGATTTGCAATTAGTTTTAATTAGTCTGCCTAGCGTGACATAAGAATTAAATTGTGGAGCAGAGTCTTAAGTTTTGTTTTTTTTTTCTTCTTTTTTTGGCAAACTGTTAGGCAGAATACAGCTAAAGAATTCATGGTTTAGTAAGATTCAGTCATCTGGGGTCATAATTATTCATTAGGTATGAATTTTGGACTGCACAAAGTTTGTTACCAAGGAATAATGATACTGTATAAAGAAGTAATGGAATATGAATCAGTATCATTGTTGAACTTGCAGGAAATACAACAGTATTTGCAAATTTTCAGCGATTACCAGGTTAAAGGGACAAAACTAGCCTTCTAGCTCCGTAGGACCCCATTCATTCTGCACTCGCCCACGATAACTCCTAGTGGAATTCTGGTGGAACTGCAACCAAGTTCGATACAATGGGGCTAAATGGAGAGTGGTAAGGCTCATCGTAGATCATCATCGTAAATATACTTTAAATGAATTCAGTATATTAAGAAAACTGATTCAGCTCAAGCCAAACTGCAGAAAGTTGCGGACATGCCTCCATGATTTACCAGAGCACAAAATTGATGCATTTTCCACAAAAGACTTGACTACATGCTTTATGAGGGGGGTCTCAGTTAAATCTTTGCTGGATCACTGGCTGGACTGCAAGGTAAGTGGAGTGGATCGGCTTTAATAGATGGGTGCTGTTGGTCCTGTGTGATTGATTGGCCTCAACTGCAGCTCTGAACTTGATTGATAATGTCTCAGCTCAGGGCACAAAGACCAAAGGGTTTTCACAGCACTGGGATAATAGGAGGGAGATATTCACTAACTTGCTCTTTCTTTTCTCTGTTTTTTTCCTCTTTCTTCTTTTGTCTGATTTTTGTTTCCTCTCTCGCTTTCTCTGTCTCTCTGTCTTCCCTCCCTTCAGCCTGAGGAGCTCACTGACGTGTTGGAGATCAGTAACATAGTCTTTACCAGTATGTTTGTCTTGGAGATGGGCTTCATGCTGCTGGCTTTCGGCTTGTTTGGCTACATCAGGAACCCCTACAATATCTTCGACAGCATCATCGTTATCATCAGGTAACATTCAACCTTTGCACGTACGTGCACAAACAAGTTTTAAACAGTGAAAGGCAAACTTTAACATGGGTGACGCCTATGGGAGCTGCTGTAGTAATTCAACGCACATGCTCCTACAGTTACAATTACTCCAGGTACAGTAACTACCATTGCATACATAGACACACAAACCATGTGTCAGATCAGCTTCACTTTAGAGCCTCCCCCTGGTCTCATTTCTTCTCCCACTTGTCAGTCATTAAGTTTCCAGTGTCAGGTTCACTACTGCAGCATCCATTTTTGCAGGAGCTAAGATTGACACAGTCATGATGGATTGCACAGGAGCAGCTTTGCTGCCACAGCAGATTCCTGATCCTGCCGGGAGTGAAGGTTTAGTGTGTGGCTGTCATTTAGTTTGATAGAGCTCATATCGGATCAGAGGTCTTTTTTGAAATGTGCAGTTGTGCTACTTACATTACTGAAGGGGCAGTTCTCAATAAATACTACTCAGCTTGTATGTTATAAATTCTAGTAATGCAATATGTTAGATTGAATTGGACCGTCTACATCATGTTTCCCAACAGCAGCATGACAACAGTAGAAGTCTTAAGTGTAAAGGTTAATTAAAAATACTAAAGATAAGAGACTTTGTCAACAGTATATTCTTGGTACCATATGCATGATGTATATAAAAGTGATCAAATACAAGCTCAATTCTGTTAAAATATGCAATGGCATTTTAAGACAAGGACATTTGTTTGTTTGTTTGTGGTTCTCAGCGTGTGGGAAATAATAGGGCAGGCTGACGGTGGACTGTCAGTCCTGCGAACATTTCGTCTCCTGCGGGTTCTGAAGCTGGTTCGCTTCCTGCCTGCCCTAAGGAGACAACTGGTCGTGCTGATGAAGACCATGGACAATGTGGCCACCTTCTGCATGCTGTTAATGCTTTTCATCTTCACCTTCAGGTATTCACACATAACATCAAAACATCAAACCTTCCCAGCACATCTATCCTCAGAAAAAAGACATTATGTGGTATTATATAATAATGTAATCACATCCAAATTGCGTACATTTCAAACCTAATGTCTGCACTCCCTCATTTCTCTGCAGTATACTGGGTATGCATCTGTTTGGTTGTAAATTCAGCCTCCAAATGGAGAATGGAGACACAATCCCTGACCGCAAGAACTTTGACAGTTTACTCTGGGCCATCGTCACTGTTTTCCAGGTAAGGTCTTTTCTTGTCTCCATAATTTACAGATTTATTCTGTTTTCCAATTTGGATCACAATTAAAATGTTGTGCTTTGTGTGTTTTAGTGTCTGTTGGTCATTATTCACAGATTGTTCTCTCAGCTTTTTCTTGGTCTAATTCATTTGCCAACACTTAAGTTACTCTGACTTAAAGGAATAGTCTGATATATTGGGTAATACACTGCTGAGTGATGAACACACTGATACCACTCTCCTGTAGATACAGTAATTATGAAGGTCCCAAATTCACAAAAAAGTGTGAAAACCAAATGCTGTGCTTTTATGGGTTGTTATACACTGAAGTATTTTCACGCCTGCCCAAATGTCTCTGCTGGTTTCCTGATAACCTCACAATGACGACAAGTGTGAGGGTGATCAATCTTTTCATCTAACTCTTTAGCAGAGCGAAAAAGTGTTTTCCACAAAATATCACACTATTCCTTTAATGGAAATGTTTACTTAGTTTTTGTCATCTATGGTCAATATAGTCTGTTGTTTTGTTTTATGTCTCTGGTTTGTCTATTTGCAGTTCATCTGCTTTGTGTTTTCTTCCTCAGTAAATCATGGATGTTTAACACTTCTATAAACACCACCCTGAGTAGAAGATATGTTGTTTTTAAGAATATTCATATTAGCGCGCTGCCTCTGCACTGTATTCACACGTGCAGTAGATAAAGCCGGACAGGTAATGTTGCTGTCAAATATCAGCTGGAAGGATTTTCTGCAGCGAGACAGGTTTATAACTGGCTCCCCTCCAGAACGAGAGCTCCAACAAGCTCCTTACTGTTTCTTATTAAAACCATATTGAGTTAGAAAAGGTGGAGGAAAAAATGGCAGCTAGAGCATCACCTCCTTAGTGCAGTACACTTCCAAGACACACACTGGGCACTGTCTTTATCCCAACATAGACCAAAATCACAACGTCAAACTGAGCTCTCAGTATGGTGATGTGTTTTTCAGTGTGTGTGTGTGTGTGTGTGTGTGTGCGCGCGCGCCAAACTTAACTGCCAAGTTCTGCTCATTAATAAAATGCTGTGAAATGTGAAATTCTGCTTATGCACACCCACCTTCTTCCCTTCACTATAATTTCTATTTTTTGCTCTCCCCATGTGGAGATATTGTCCAATCGCTCCAGATAGATTGTCCTCCTTTCTGTAGTGGATGTGTCAGCAGAAAGGTAGAACACAGAATGCTGCGGACTGCCTCACTCTGGTGTGCGTGTGTGTGTTTGCATACAAGAAGCTGAAGAAGCATTTTATCCAGAACTTCCTGTCATGTGGAGAAGTAATGCTCACTATACACTTAGCATAGTTTTTTTTTGTAGAGTAGCTATAACACACACAAATCTATGCACACATGCAGGTACGCGCACACATTCGTACAGACAGTACAGTGGCCTACAGTGTGCCTTCCTGCCACAGCCTTTAAATGAGTGGGCAGTGACGAAGTGAGCTTTCATGCTGCATCATGAATGTCGTCCTAGTTTGAAATGCTTTCATCACTCACAATCATGTAAACACAAACACACACATACATACACACACATTACAGTAGATTCAGTTGCAGTGTATGACAAACCAAGATTTAAAGTATTATGCCATGATGACATTAAAAGTTACTCAGTAATGGGTTTTATAACATACACACAGCCCCAAAGCAGACTAAAGGCTAATATCACTCCATTTCCTTCATTACCTTTCCGTCAGTGTCCCCCATGTCTTTACATCTGCGGACCTTTTATTCACTTTCTCACGATTATTATACGCCTCTGAGCCTCACATCCCCTGTCTCCCTCTCTATGTCTGCCTCTATTCATCTCTCTGCCTCCACTCCTACCTTATTTCTGCCTAATCTCTGTCTGTGCCATTGTGTTTCATGTGATCTTTAGATTCTCACTCAGGAGGACTGGAACGTGGTGTTGTATAACGGCATGGCCTCTACCTCTCCATGGGCAGCTCTCTATTTTGTAGCTCTCATGACATTTGGCAACTACGTGCTCTTCAACTTACTGGTTGCCATCTTGGTTGAGGGCTTCCAGGCTGAGGTGAGCGTGATTTTTTTTGGCATACAGTGTTTACTCCAGTGTCTTTTCTTTCTTCTTCTCTTTTTTATTTTAATATGCAACTTTAAAGCTGCACTAAAAGATAGAACAAAAGAGGCTGTCATTTTCTTTAGTCTTTTTCAGATGAAGTGTATTTTGAGATGTGGAGCTTTGTGATCCCACCACACAAAAAAAATTTTTCTTTTTGAAAAAGATTTTCACATCATTTGGTATCTTGGGGAGATGCTGTAAATGAAGTATCAATGACAGTCCACTGACACAGTGCATTTCTGTTGTCAGGATTCAAATTGTTTTGTGCTTCCACTACTTTGGTTTGGTCAACATTGTATATAGTTATGTATAGTCTCTGTGCTTCTTATCACATAGCTGGTTAAGGAATACCCCCACTGACTTTTACAGATTTGTTTCATCTTTCCACATCCTCCAACCATTAGACACATGTACTTTAGCTGCACAGAAATGCAGATTTATTCCAATTACAGCTCCAATATCAAGAGATTGAGTAAAGATTATTGTCGTATTATTAATTTAGTCCACCTACAGTATGTGTCAACTTTAATCAATTCTTCCTCATCCAGCCCATGTACCCATGGTGCTGTCATCCATGAAAATCTTCTCTGAGCACTCAAAGCAGTGCACTTCAATTTGTTTGAGTAAAGAAAAAGAAGAAAACACCTGTAATCCTGTGTATGATGCTTCACTCAGAGGAAATAATACAGCAAAAAAATGGTACGTGTGTGTGTGTTGCAGGGTGATGCTAATCGGTCTGAGTCAGATGATGAGAAAAAATCAGACAATTCTGAGGAGGATGAGAAGGTGGAGCAGCTTAGAGACACCGGTGCGTAAAATGATGGATGATTCATTCTGTTTATTTGTTGATTTATTCATTTTTTATGATTGACTGATTACATACTGATCATAATAATGACTTTTTCTCTTCTTCTCCTGCACAGAGCTAAAGATGTACTCCCTGATGATGACAGCTAATGGCCATGTTGACCCCCGGGGATCAATGGCTCCTCCTATAATCATGCGTACGGCTGCCACACCCATGCCCACCCCTAAGAGCTCCCTGGGACCTGAATCCTTCCTCGGGGAGGACCTCATGTACAGAGAGGGAGTGCCTCGGTATGGAGAGGTGGGACTGGGGCTTTCTGAGGCGGGAACTGATCATGGAGGGTCTCGACGTGGAAGCTCCGCCTCCTTGGACCCCTTAGCCTATGATCAGCGTTCTCTAGTGAGTTTGAAATGCAAAAATAGCCCCTCTGTTTATTGGTCTATTTACAAACCAGAAATTGTTCATTAATACATTTAGGTTAATATATTTAAAGAGAATTGTGGGGTGTGGACCACTTAAAGGTAGAGCCTGCAGGACTTTCCTAATGAGCTTCTAGTCATGTGTGGTGGGGAGTGTGTCTGCCCCCCCTCCTGCCTGTATTTTAATGTTTTGGTGTGGACGGGACGTTTCTGGGCGGGAGTCTGTGTTTCAGTCAGTTACAGAGCGCAGGTGAAGTTGGGTGTGCAGCAGGAGTAGGCCCCACTAGCCCTGCTAGCTGCCACAACTGCTGGCCCCGCGGTGCCAGGTGCTAGCAGTGGATGCTAGCCGCTAACGCTAACACCCACTAGCCCGTAACTAGCACCTGCACCAGCACTTGCTTCCCTGCTCACCGCAACAGCCCACCTACTTGTCGCAGCATATCTCTCGAGGGTCCTGTTGACCTGTTGACCTTCAACCTGCAGGTGCCCCAGAAAACAATTAAGCTACTGCCATGGCATATCTATTGATTCCCTTGCTTGGAGGAGAGAACAATTTCTACACAGTTAACTTTGTATTTGTATTTATTGGTATTGCATTTTTTTCTTGTCTAAGATTAATTCCTGTCTAGACAATATGGAGCCTTGTGGGAAATATCTTCACAAAAAAGCTCTTTGTCACTGATTGCAAAAGACTGACACCAACATTTTCACTGTAGAATAGATAGAGCATTGATTCTGATTGACATTTAGAAACGGCTGTAAGCCTGGCAAGTTGATTTAAGCTACACACTATGCTCACCACTATTTTCTGTCTCTCCAGGGCCTGTCAAGTCCCGGCCACCGCTCCCCTCTTCCCGCCCGTGGGTCCAGCAGCTCGTGGGGAAGCCGCCGCTCCAGCTGGAACAGCCTGGGAAGGGCACCGAGCCTCAAACGGCGAGACACCAGCGGAGAGAGGGAGAGCCTGTTGTCCGGGGAGGGGGGAGAGGAGGACGACGGTCGGGAGGACAAGGGGGAGGCCGGGGCAAACAACAGTTTACGGCCAGGGTCCTTGGAGCTGCTGCAGGCATCTACTCTCTTGCCTTCAATAATAGCAGAGTATGGTGACTGTAACGGGAGGAGCCTGACTTACGACCCCAACATGAACTCTGATTCCAAGGAAGACTCTTTGCCCGAAGAGGACATGGATGATGACGTAAGTTACCATGACTCATGGCTTTCAAATTTTGTTTATAGAAGGCCTTAGCAGGAAATTGTGAAGCTATAAGCATCAAACCAAAGTGCGTTACACAGATATTAAATGATAGGACTTATTATTGCAATCAAACAAACAGAAGTAAATGAAAGGACATAAGTAAAATCATAAAATTATACAACGTACAATATAAAAACATTACGCAAATAGTGTTGCACAAACACAAATAAAGTACAAACACATAAAAGCCAGAGTTTGGTCAGGCAGGTCTTCATGATGGCAGTTGAGAGGCTTAAAAAAAGAGGAGTTTTAAAACAGGTTGTAAGGTGTCAGCAGCGGGGGAATTGTTAGTGGTAATCTAATCCAGCAATGGCTGAAAATGCTCCATCACATTTGGTTTTAACAGGATGGGTAGAGTGGAGAGCCGTCAGCAGATATGAGAGGTCTGGGGGTGGAATCGGGGATGAGCAGTGCAGAGTTGTAACCTGGTGCCAGTATCTGCAGTGTTTGGAAAACAAATAAAATAAGCTTTAGCTTCCTTTACCTCACTGATTTCCAATAGCGATAGGCCTCTTATCTCAGGTCTGCTGCCTGTTGTGTTCTCATATAAATTCTTCATCTTTCAATCTGGCCCCTCTGACTCTGTTTACATATTTTATTTCTGCCCTTTTTTTCCCCTCCCTGTCTTTCCCTGCTGATCCAGTTCTTGTTTGTCTTCTTTGCCTTTTGTCTCTCTCTTACATGGAGATATTATGGGGTGTGTTTTGTGTTCACACTCTGAGGCCTGCAGGGATGCTAATTGTCATGCTGTAATTGATTGGCTTGAGCAGTAATTGTTTTCTCAGCGGGTACAAAACAACTTGCGTATGTACATTCACTGAGGCTGTGCATTTGTGCGTCTGTGTGTGTGTGTGTGAGAACTGTTGGTGGGTGTACACCCCTGGTGGTTTTGGATGACCTCTGTTGCGACAGTGTTGATGGTTTTATTGGCTCCAAATTGAGTTTATAAACCCATGAAATCCAAATCCACTGAAACAAAAGGGCTCTCCCTGGGCACACTGAGTATGGGAAACTTAACATGGACCCTCTGCCAGTGTATGCGTGCACGGGTGTGTGTTTGCATGTGCACGTGCAAAATTATGCATCGGTGTATGATTGTGTGGGAGCAGGAGTGACAGCTGAGATGTGTGTATGTGTCAAGGATTATAGATCTCAGCTCTTAAAGATATCTGAGCAATAGCTTCCTTTCATCCACACACACTCACACTTGGACACACACACATCCACGTGCCGCAGCCTGCCAAATAAGCAGTGTCTGTGGGCTGCCTGACTCTGGGCTGTTTTTAATTAGGATCCCAAAGTACAGAAGTTGTGCACCTAAGCGTTCTTCTTTTGTTGTTGTTATTGTTGTCGTATCACAAACTTTAATGAGTTTCAGTACACTTTCTACTGAGTCCAGGGACTCGCAGGTCTGTCTGTTATCGTCCAGTTAACCCAATCCCTGCTCATGCAAGAAAAGACTTGTTTGCTGTTTCCCCATTAGATTTTAAGGAGAGAAGCTAACGTCAGCAACACCGTGGAACTGTGTTTTGTGTTATTTAATGCATTTATCGTGTAATTGTTGAGGGAGGCGTGTACGTTTTTCCGAACAACTGTCGCCCACACTCAGTTCTCTGAGGGTGAAGTCATAAAACATGTGCATACATATAATCCTCTATGGGATCAGTAGCAGATGCTTAAATTTTGTGTGTGTGTTAAATACAACACAGTTACAGTTATCACTTGGCTGTGCTGTTTTGAATTTGGTGGCTGCAGGTGCACGGAAAAGGTTTATGTATTCATATGATTGTTCTTTCAGCTCTGAGACATTATGGATCATGACTTGGATGATGACAATAACATATTTACTTGTCAATATATGAGAAAACATACCAAAACAGCATAAAGTTAATGCAGCAGTGTATTATTGCATTTGGTCATGACTGGTTCACTGGTGTTTGATTTGCTGTGATGAGGATATGATTTGTGACAGGCAACCTGCTTGCTGCTCTATATGATTGTTTTAATGTGGAGAATAAAGACAGTGATAACACTGATGATGACAGCAAAGTAGCAGCACTGATGGTATTGGAAGTCATCATTTTCTCCCCCTCTAATGATGAAATGCAAAGAAAGTATGATCTTTACTGTTGTTGGTGATGTGTGACCTTTCACCCCTGCAGAGTTCTCTGTGCTACTCAATCAAGAAAGAGCTGCGTAACATGAAACCCCGGTGGTGCAAAGAGCATGAAGACTGGACACTTTATTTGTTCTCTCCAGAAAGCCCGTGAGTCACACACACACACACACACACACACACACACACACACTCCACAAAATTTCAGTGTAAGTCAGTGTGGTTGTGTCATCCACTGGCTTCTGTTCTCTTTTTGTCTCTTCTCCTCTGTGCTTTTCATTGCTTTACTTATTTATCTCAGTCCCTCCTCTCATTTTTCTTCTCCCTCTGCTTTCCCGCTGTTAATTGTTTGATCAATAGTTTTAACCGACCGTGGAATTTACACATGCTTCTGTGTGTGTGTGTTTAGATTACGTTTGTGGTGCCAAGCTGTGATCAATCACAAAATGTTCGACCATGTGGTTTTGGTTTTCATCTTCCTCAACTGCATCACCATTGCGCTGGAAAGACCTGACATACAGCAGCACAGCACGGTGAGATGCATATGCGCACACACACATAGATTTACAACATCAAGGCTAAAAATGCCTCACTATACAAATCTCTTAAAGCACCAGATAACACTACTGACTAATCCATTCAAAGATGGTGTCTGTATTGTCTGTGTATTCTTTTTTTTCTCTTCTGTAGGAGCGAGTTTTTCTGAGTGTGTCCAACTACGTTTTCACTGTGATCTTCCTCGCTGAAATGGCCATTAAGGTAAAGGTTTAGATTTATAAATTGAATTCTAGATCAATGATTACTTAGTCATGGCTTTGATTTGCAGGTGAGGCAACGTTTAAGTGATTCTGTGTGGGTTTCAGTCTGGCTCAGTGTCCTTTGCTTTAACACCAGGTTGTAGCTCTCGGTTTCTGCTTTGGGAATCAGACCTACCTGCAGTCCAGCTGGAATGTTCTGGATGGTTTGTTGGTGTTTGTGTCTCTGGTCGACATCCTGGTCTCTCTGGCCTACACTGGCGGAAACAGGATCCTGGGCATCCTCAGAGTCCTCCGCCTGCTACGAACACTACGCCCCCTCAGGTAAATAGTGTATTTGTATTAGTGTGTCTGTAGGTGTTTTGTTTTTTTTATCAGTTGGCTGCCCTGCATATACACTGTATGTTTGCATGTAAACAACAGACATACAGGAACCACCATACAATATTTCATGTTTCATTCCATGTCATATGTGTCTGCAGGCAAAAATAACATCTGTATGTCTACATTGGGTGTAATGTCTATATGTCTACTCTGTATGTGTTTCCCAGGGTAATCAGTCGAGCCCCAGGACTCAAGCTGGTTGTGGAGACTCTCATCACCTCTCTTAGACCCATTGGGAACATCGTCCTTATCTGCTGCGCCTTCTTCATTGTCTTTGGAATCCTGGGGGTGCAGGTAATTTGCATTCACACACAGTAACACACACAAACTGCAGCGTGCCTTGAAGAAATCATATTTCTCATATCTGGATCCAGATCGCTCCAGTGATGTTATCCCTTTGTCATTTTCCTTTCCTCAGCATAAGAGCAAAGCATTTTAACCTTTGCAGCTTAAATGCCAGTCGTGTTGAGCAGCTCCGTATGTGATTGTAGCTTGAGGGATGATTGGAGGAGTCTTGAGTATCCAATAGACAATAAGCCTTTGTTCTTTACGAGTGTGAGTTTTTAAAGAATGACAATTAGGTTAAGTGTAAGAAGGGACAACAAAACCCCAGGCCAGCTTTTAGCCAAGCACTGTGGGGAAGAATGTCTGATAAGAAAGTGCTCTGTGAAGCTTCCTTTTATTCCTCATATTAGTAGAGGAATGTTTAAAAAGCCAAAAGCTCCAGCACAATTGTGATTATGTGTAAATGGCAGCTTAATAGCCATGCATACTGCTCTTTCTCAGTCTGTGTCTCTCTCTGTCTCTCTCTCTCTCTCTCTCTCTCTCTCTCTAGCTATTCAAAGGGAAGTTCTATCAGTGTGAAGGTCTGGACACAAAAAACATCACCAACAAGTCAGACTGTCTGCAGGCTAATTACCGCTGGATACGAAGGAAGTACAACTTCGACAACCTGATCCAGGTAGAGACCAACACACTCAGCCAGTAATGATAATGAAGTCTTCAATGCAAAGTAAATGAGCTAAAAGCATCAACTGAAACATTTCTCAGGACAGAAGTGTGCCTCTCTTACCCTTTTTCACAGCTGTATTTTGAGCACCTATCCTATGTTGACCTCCATCTCTCTGTTTCCTCTCCAGGCCCTGATGTCATTGTTTGTACTGTCTTGTAAGGATGGTTGGGTCAACATCATGTATGACGGGCTTGATGCAGTGGGTGTGGACCAACAGGTAATGATGTGAGGAACATATCGAGCCCTGCAGGTCTGCAGTCAGAGCCTAATCTTTCTTATTGACTCTGTATCAGCTACATTAAGTCCATGTGTATTGTAATCCATATTAGTACTCACTTAGGAACCGTATCCACTCTCCTCGGATGCTCAGCAACACTATATGTCAAAGCAGTGATTGATGCTGCTGTTCTAAAGTCACACTGCTTGAAAAATCACTAAAATTAAGTATTAGACTTAATCCAGCAATAAAACTGTTGTGTTAATAGACTTGATATGTTTGACCTTTAAAATATGTCAGAGAACAGTGTCACTATAACCTCCAGTAGAAACTAGTCTGAAATCAGCAAGTGATAATAACTGCCTCAAAAAAAGCCAGCCCACCATTCTCATTCTTAGATCAATTTGGAGTGTAGATTGAAAAGAGACAGAGTGGGAGTGAACAATTGAATTAACATTTTGTTAAAGACTAATAATAATATTAATAAAGTTACATGGCAGTGGTGTGCCTGCATATTCTAAGTAAGAGCAAACTCAAAAGAGGAGTTTATAGCTCACGCATCAAGTCCTCAGATCCAGGACTGCCTGTGGTGTAATGTGCTGAAATAGTGTGTAACATTATATTTGATAGTAACATTTGGAAGAACACAATAAATTGAGTCACTTAAACCCAAAGAATCAAGTCTTGTATCTGTGATATCATCAAGAGAAATCCTGTAACTGCTGCACTGCCAGTGACATAATCATTTTAAACTCTTACTCACTTTTATATCTGAGGCTTCTTTGTGTCTTGTGCATCCAGCCATGCACATCATTAAAAGCTATTGAGGAAGATAATGTTCTGTTTTCCTCTCCTCTCTTCTCTTCTCAGCCTGTGAGAAACCACAACCCTTGGATGCTGCTCTACTTTATCTCCTTCCTGCTCATCGTCAGCTTCTTCGTCCTCAACATGTTTGTCGGCGTGGTGGTTGAGAACTTCCACAAGTGCCGGCAGGACCAGGAGGAGGAGGAGGCCCGTTTACGGGAAGAGAAGAGGCTCAAAATGATAGAGAAAAAGCGCAGGAGTAAGGAGAATGGAGGGGCTGGTCGGTAGTCTATTTTTCTGAGCACTGCCTGCTTTCAGAGCCTGACAAAAAGAGAAAGAGAATGACAGAGAGAAAAGACAGAGAAATCAAATTAGAATTGATCATCCAGAAAAAACTGAGGGAGAAACTGAAGGACTGACTAGCTCACGCAAACAGTGACTGATCACTGACAGAAGGCGTGGGCTATTCCAGTCTGGTGCATGTAAGTGCATGACTGCAGCCCTCCCTCAACCATCCCCTAACACTGCATGGAGAACTTACAGTACTTGGCCATTATAACCAACCTCTCAACAGCACTCTTGTATTAAACTTACTAAAAAATGGTATGCTCACTCTTTTAACAATAGAACTGCCAATAGTGTAAAGTACAAATGATAATTGCAGCAATAACATATTCAATAATCACCCCTCTTTATTTTTTTATACTCTAACAAATGGAATAAGAACTATTGATAATTGTGATGATTAGATTTTACTTACAAATTTCATCACTGATGATGAAAACCTTTCCCTCTGCATGTGATTCTGAAGTGAGGTCGCTGCTCTCCTTTTTGTGTGTCAGGAAATAGAAAAAAATTTTATCAGTAAAATACCAATGCCCCTTCCCTTTCCCTCCGAGCGCATGCACAACCTTGACTCCAAGTCATCTCGACACACGGGCAGAAGAAGGATATTTCCTGTAAACATGCTTTGACTGGCAGACTCAGAAACATAGCAGACGTTTTGGCTGCTATACCTGCAACTATCTTGGGTAACGGAGCTGTGACAAAGGTGTTAAGTTGTTTCGATAAGGAGATTTTTAGAGCTTGTAGAAAATACTAGCACACGCTGAAGCAGAAACATCAAAAACACACCACCTATTGCAAAAGCAAGACCAAATCCTCACATCACACCAGTGTTTTTCTTTTTTTTTTATGAGGACTTGTTCCTTCATTGTGGTAATATGTCAAGCTAAAGAGAGGAAATTAGTAGAAACATATGGTTAGGATTGGCAGCCACAGTTTGGCCACAACACAAAATTATATCCATCTACCCAACACATCAATCAAAGAATTACACTAGAGGGCAGTAAATGGTGTGAGCAGAACGCCACTCTTTTTATCTTGTGTTAGTGACATGTCTCACTTGTCTAAAACTGCTGAAACTACAGACAAATGTTATATAAACTATTCAGCTGTCTCAGATAAATGAAACTCTGGTGTTCGGCCATACAGTCAATCCAAAAGGATTACAAAGGATGTCAAAGTTTTAGACTAATGAGATTCATCTGCAGGGTTGAAACCTCAAACAGAGAGTGGCTTCAGTGTTTGTTCAACATCACAGTCATTTCTTTAAACCTAAAAGTTACTTAAAGAAATTTACTGAGGCGATATTACCACTGTGACTATAAATGATTAAGCCAATATAAATATAGGGTTTATTCAAAAAAGATTTAACTCATTAATAGTCCTGATTGTGAAAAGTTGTGTTGTTGAACATACCCTATGCAGCCCCTCTCAACTGTAGATGTTAACATCAAAGGCATGTAAGCATGCAGCAGACAGACAGGGCATGGTGAACATTGGGACATTGTGGAGGAGCGGGGGGTGGCATAGACATTCTGCACGCATACGCACAAAATCATCAACATGGACATGTGAGTACACAGTCAAAACATAGCTGGACAACCTGATACAAAAAACAGTCATAAGTAGAATTGCTTCATAAACCGCTGCTTTCTTTTTGGTCACACCTACATGTCTGTTTATCTTTCAAAGGCAAGGGTGTAAAGCAGCAGCAGCAGCACATCTATCAGAAAGTATTATCTGTAGTGTGTGTATTTAAATGGATATCACGCAGACACATCTCCACCCTGACAAGAATTTCATTATTAGAGAGGCAATGAATCCTGTAAAAATGTCTCAATTAAAGGAGAACTCTGACATCTTTCTTGCAGAATTACATTTGCTTGCTGTTTTAATTGGACTCAGAAAAAGACTGATGTGAACTTACTTTAGCCCAGTACAGTGATAGGTCAGGGATCTGTTTGTCAGATCAGATCTGTTTGTCTTTCTTAGTTACACCTAGTGTCTTGTTGTGTTACCACATTAGTAATAGTAATGAAAAAGAGGACGTATAGAAAGACACATTGTGGTTTCATGAGAGAGCCATCCAAGTATAGCGTCTGCATCTAAAGTCACCAGGCGACTTTGATTTCCCAGTTAGAAGTTGTAGTGTGTATCCTATGAAATCTGTGACTCTCATGTCCACTTCTGTTTGAGTACAGGCAGTGTTGTGCACAGCATCTAAGAAGCAGGGGTGGGGGTGGGAGGCGAAAAGGGGGGCATCACCACCCACTGTGAGCAGGGTTATAGTTAGGGCTCATTTTTGTCATAAGTTCAGTGCAGAGTGGTGCTTGAAATGATGATTCAAGAGCCACTCTGATGTGACATGCAGCCAAAAATAGTGCCTCAGTCCTCTGAGGGGACGTACTTCATATCCTGGTTTAATGAAGGCATAAAACAAGTTGGCATTCTCAGCATCAAGGCAGTGGTAGTAACCCCGTCACCCCACCCCACCCCCCTCCTTGCTTCTCCTTGTCCTTGTGCACAACACTGGACACATGTAACATTTAAAATTCAGAGCAGTCACTCACAGTTGCCCTCTGCTTCTCTTTTGTGGTTTAACTGTTTCTTGCATGTTTCTCTATCCTTGTGTTGGTCTTTGTGTGCTCCAGAGGCCAAGCAGAGGCCTTACTACGCGGACTACTCTCCTCTGCGTCTCTCCATCCACACACTGTGCACCAGCCACTACCTGGACCTCTTCATCACCTTCATCATTTGCATCAATGTCTTTACTATGAGCATTGAGCACTATAATCAGCCACAGGTAACGTGTACACATGAGGACACAAACATGAGAGTCAAATAGTGCGATAGTATTTACATTGGTATGGTTTACAAGTTAAAGCCAAAATGTCTTTAACCTCCATTTAAATTCCCATCAGCACAGAATAAAAAAACGTTTCCCTCATGTCTAAAAGTCCTCTAATGGTGACTGACGTGACAAAACAAGTGCAGTCAGGCAACACCAGAAGTGTTTTGGATTTTCTAAACTCTCTCTGCAGCCCAATCCGTTTGTTTTTTTTTTTACTTAAAGAAGTGTTGATGTATTTAGGTAGAAAGATACCACTACATCCTGATAACTTTGTTTTTTCTTTTTGTTTACATAGTCTTTTTGAATGTCAGTTGTAACCTACAGACTGGTGCTCGTTTTGGTTGTTTCGTTTCCACAGTATAGAAAAAAGTTAGGAAAAAAGTTTTCAGTTTCGACAGGGGAAAAACATCTGTTTGGTGGTATTCATGATATTGATGTGTCTGTGTTGGTCTGTGGTTTCAGTATTTAGAGGAGGTTCTGAAGTACTGTAACTACGTGTTTACCATCATCTTCGTCATCGAGGCCCTGCTCAAACTTGTGGCATTTGGCATACACAGATTCTTCAAAGACAGGTAACACGATGGGATGATTGTTGGTGGTTAAAGTAAGCGCATTATGCTATAAAGTGTAATACTTACTGTCCATTAAATTATATGATGCGTAAAATGTTTAGAATTTTCTCCAGTGGGTTCAGGTTGTTTGATTGGTGACAGTTTCAGGATGTCATGGTGGAACTTTATCAGGAGTAAGCTCACACAGAGATTAGGTCGCATGACTTCTTCCCCTCCTTCTGTCTTTTTCTGTACGTTATTTATATGTGTGTTTAGGTGGAACCAGCTTGATATAGCTATAGTGGCATTGTCTATCATGGGCATCACCCTGGAGGAGCTGAAAATGAACGCAGCGCTGCCCATAAACCCAACCATCATCAGAATCATGAGAGTACTCAGAATAGCCCGAGGTACACACACACACACACACACACACACACACACACACACACACACATGCAGGTGAACTTTACAGGTGATCGGCCCCCGGTTCGCAGTGTTTCAATATTTCACTGTTGTATTTTTGACTATTCTTCTTACTATATGGCGGTGGGGGATAAAGTTTTATGACATTACTTCATACTACAAATGATCAAAAGATTATTTTCATGATTACTTGTCTATAATATAATGAAAAATGTCCAACTACACAAAAAAATCTGGTATTTTTGGTGTTTTTACTTGATAAAGGACTTGAATGATTATGAGTAACCAGTAACATATGAAGCTTGGACGTTAAATCCCAGGTTCCCTGAACAGTCTGAGGCGACGCAAACATAATATTACTCTGATATGATCAGAACTGAAGCAGGTGCATATTTGTGCTATAGCACCTAAAACACACACACACTTGTCATCACCTTGCACAGGTAAGAGTTGATCTGTCACTTTGTATAGTCACAATAAAAAAACCCTCCACAGAAACAGGAAAAGTGTGAAGAGCAGAGCAGCAGAAGCAGCTGCTCTGTCACAGCTCTACTTGACCTCTTTTAACCTCTGGGTCAACAGTCGAGGGGTTAGAGGCCAGAGGTCGTGCTCCTGGCACAGGTGGCTGAAGCCAAGGTGTGAAGCAGTGAGAAAGAGAGAAGAAGCACCAGTTTCTGAAGGTTTTCTGAAGGTTTAAAGCTGCAACGATCGGTCGACTGAGCGACAAAGCACAGAACCGATTTTCCTCCGATCTCGGTGGAGGAACAGGAGACAAAGTCAGAGATGAACCCTTTCTACAATCTGAATCATTTTTTGAAAATCTGATTTCCTTCCTCTGGACTCTGGCGTGCATCGCTCGACACTGGCCTTGACGGAGGTATTTGCTCGACTCAGCACATTCTCCAGTTCTTAGTAACAGTGATCAGCAGCGCTTACATCACATAATTCATCCAATGTGGTTCTGATAAAATGACACAATATCAACAGCGGTTGCGACACAGCAATGAAACAGGTTATAAAACCACACAGCTGGGTGGCGAAAGGATTAAAGATAAATAAATAAATAAACAAAAACGCATGGGATTGGACGGAGCTCTCCTTATTGTTTCCAGCTTCTCAAATGTGCGAAGTTGTTCCTTTTCTTTGCGATAAACAGTAAACTGAAGTGATTAGTGGTTTCTCTTTACACGTGCGCACCAAGAAGTTAGTAAAAACTCAGAAACAGAGAAACGCAAGCAGGAGTACAAAGGGAAAGATTTATGACCCCTGCAGCAGAATAAGTCCACAGCAGCTGTCAGGGAGGAGTAGTAGCAGGGAGGGCTCGTCAGAGAGAGGGCGTAAACACTCATTACACATGAGAGCGCTGCAGGGGGGCCCGCACCAGCACCACCAGCAGCAGCAGCAGCACTCGGCATGCGCCTCCACACACATCTGCAGAGCAGCTCCCCGACACACTGCTTCAATTAAACATCAATGGACTTTCAGGAAGCCCTCTCGTGCTACAGTCAAAGTACGCCTATTAAACACTCACTCATGCACATGCACTCGCTGGAGGAGCTCCCCCCCGCACCTGGCTGCTCCCTGCTCTGCT
>OMNW01031442.1:0-50850 GCA_900303245.1 Selene dorsalis
GCTTAAAAGTAGTGAAGTCTATTTGTGCAGTTTATTTAGCACATTTCAGAATAGCTACTTCCATTCATTAAACTCACAGCACAGAAGTAACAGGGATAATTAACTTTTATTTACAGTGGGAAGCTCAGCTGTCTGGGACAAGGACAAATAGAAAATAGTGAAGTTGTTTAAATACTGTTAGGACATGCAGGCTGTTGTGTGCACAGTTGTAACAAATTGTGGTTTCCATGATGCATTTACACACCTCAGAGTGTTTGTCGGTAGAGAAGACTGTGTAAAATATAATCTGCCTCAGAGCTGAGGTGTCGGTTCGTTGGAGTTAATATGCTCATCCTAATGGGAAATGTTTAAACTCTTTAAAAAGGCTTATGTCTAGAAACACTGAATTAATCATAAAGTGGCGCTCACATTGTCTTGCTTTTCTATATCTATCACAGCACTGAGACTCAGGGAGGATGTATGCTAAACATGACATGATCATATTGATCATGTTCATGGTTTGAGTTTTAGCCTATTATTATATTGAATATTATTTTAGTGCAAATTGTCATGTAGGGATCTTGAATATCTCTCTGAACTCTCATCACAGTTCACCCAGTTGTGGCCCATACATAGTGGTTCTAGTTTGAAATTAAAACTTAGACCTAAAAGAATCAGAGTGCACAGTCTAACCCTGTTAGCTCTCTCTAGTTGTCTTCTTTTCTTTTCGTTCTCACCGCCACTCTCATAAAACGACACATTTGTTGACCAAATCAAAGGTAAACCTCACATACACTAAACTGCTAGAACTTCAGTGACAATTTCCTTATAGAAACATGACGTGACTTGTGGTTGTTGGTTCTTTCTGTTCATATCATTTTGTAAATGCTCTTGCAAGTGCACGACCAAATTAGGGCAGTAGAAGGTCCTTCTGTTCACAAACTGTTTCCGCCACATTTGTTTTGAATAGCATTCCACTCAGGTATGGGAGGAAGAGTGCAAGAGGGATTTGATGAAGACTGCTCTCATGAAAGACTCACAGCTACCTCATACTCGCTGTTGCTTTAAAATATACTTTATGCTCCAATCAAACAGTATAATATGTTGTGTGATGACAACAACAACAGCAAGGCTCATGACTGTGGATATCTGTGACTGACTGATTGACTGACTATAGTTCCACCGCTTCTCAGCCACATGTGACGTGACTGAGTTGGAGTGTTACATTAGAAAGTCATAAAAACATTGAAATTCTTAGCCAATGAAAGGATTATAAGTGAGACATTTTAAATATATTGTGTGTGTTTGTTTGTTTTTTTTTCCTCACCCATATACATTGTATTTACAATGTATTTACATTTTGTTTATCACCATCAGGCTCGTGAAGCCAACCATGCTGGGGACCGGATGACTGCAGAGCGGAGCAGCAGGATGGCCAGGATACTGAACCACGTGGGCCTGGGAGTCGGTATCGGTGCCCTTGTTTTGTTAATTGTCTACGTTGTGATTATGGCAATTGTCATTGGCCAATAAATCTGCAGCAGTGCCTTTCCTACATATGTAGTCCCCATACATTAAATCAGGTAAGGAGACCAGATCAGGAACATCACTGGCCATCAAGAGCTTTTATTGGATTGATTTGTAAAGCTGAAGTCAGCTGATTGGCTAAAAGACCTTTGAAAAGTTTTTGATTAAGTATTTGGCCACATACTGTAAAGAGAAAACGTTATTTACATGTAATCTATTACTCTCACTGTAGAGAGTAGCTATTACAGCTTTCCAAACATTCATGTTTCACTGTTTTTCTGTTTGCTTTGTATGTTATCACACATCAAAGTGTATGTTTTTTTTGTTTTTTCCTTATTGAAGAATATTTTTCTACTTTGTTGCATTAAGAGTTCAGTCTTGATCTGGCTTTGCTCCATCACACAAGCAGTCTTTGATTATTATCCATCCACGTTGTGTTCAAATATCAAGCAACTGTCACATCTGCAATTGAAAGAGATTTGCCTGACAACACAATGGGAGGAATACAGCTTCTGCTTCAGCACAATTTCTGGCTGTAAATATGCACTAATGTCCTCTTACCTTCTTTGAAGTATGCTAGTAAAGAGTAGCATTTCCACAGTGAAATAATGTTGGCTTTGTGAAGGGAGGAAAAAAACAGACAGCGTGTCAGTGATTTGAGAGGGAGGGGCTTTTCTTTATTCCAGCTGAAAAGGAATGCACCGCTTCTCACAAAATCAGCTCAAATTTAGTAACACGCTACAGTGGAGCCAATATGGCTGAAACAGTCAGCTGGTCACTGGTGCTGGCCGAGCGTTATCATAACATGTGTTCGCAGCCTGGCTGTTGTTCATCATCCATTATGTGTATGTTCTCTCTTTACGTGAAGCTGAAAAGAAATGTGTTTCTGTATTACAAACTTCTTCATAAATAAAGTTCAGTATATTGAGAGAAAACCCATGAGCTGTCTGGTCTATTGGCATCGTGTTTATCTGCCCAGTTGAAGGAACAATTATCTGCTGCTGGACAGCTGAGTGAGGAATTGTGCAACAGGTATATCAGTATGAACAGTGTCATTGTACAAAGTATTTTGTTATGAACTTTACAATATTGGTGCTGCTAGTTATAATCCTATCATTTCTATCACATATTGCTTTTGTATGGTCTCTAAAAGGTACAGTAGGAGACCTCAGACCTGTAGGTGTGCGAGGAGAGTTGCGATTTGACTGTGATGAAATTGAAAACAAGCTTTGTTTTCAGTGAAAGCATGTTTAAAGTGCAGACACTGTGGCCACCTCTCTGGTTCTTCTGTCAAGACAGAGTCTTTTTCCCTTGCTGACACACGTGGCAGTTGTGTCAGATCATTGAACAATGGGACTTGACTTCCTGTAAATAACGGATCTGATGAAATATCAATAGATTCAACAGCCATTATGAGTTACTGGAAGTGATCCCAGTTACAGTTGATGCTTGTCTGTTCCATCATCATACTCCCACATCACACTCCTCGTCTCCTCCCCACTTAGCCCTCCCCCACATATCTATTACAGTATCTCACGCTATGCTTTCTTCCCTTTTCTTCTTTGTTCAACCCTCCCACGCCTTTGGCTGGCATGGGTTGCCTGTCAGGTTGCATGTCCATTCATCCCGTTCTTATGAAAATAATATCTCTCCGACACTTGGAGGGGAGTTGTTTAGATTTGGTACAAACTTTCAGGATTAACTGGTTAGAAACTGGTCCAAGTTCGAGGTTACTTGTACCTCACAAACACATTTTGGGCAATAACTTGAGTTTGCACGCTTAACTGCAACCCAACCGCAGTGGTTAGCAGAGGGATACAATCTGGTTGATTTTTGATTTATGTAAAGTGAAGTTACACTGACAAGTTAGTAAAAGTAAGTTGGTAATAAAGTAATGTTCTCCATCTACAGCTATCCATCACCACTGTTACTCTAACACTGACCTCCAGACAGATGTATGCTGCACATTAGACATCTGTTATTGATATTGATCAATCAATCAATTGATTTTAAGAAAACAAGACAGGTATTCATGGCTTACTCTTTGTGTTTGTCTTCTTTGTGACACCACACACAAACGCATAAATATTTTAAAGCAATGAATGAGCTAAATACCATGATATAAATACCATGATAATTTTGTTTTTCATGATAAATTTGTTCAGTGTTTCAGAGGTGTGGTTGTTTTTAAAAATTAATCTTCTGCAGGCCCAATCAGTCATTATTACATCAAAGGGACAGTCAGGTTGTGTGAACAAAGACTCTACCTCGATGTGAACTACTTTACTAAGGTTTTGTGGTTTTGACATGTTTCATTCAGTACAAGCTGTTAAGATTTACGGGAATGCATCTGTATGGGCGCCAGACTTTCTCAGCTAGGTTTCACTTGCTTGTGAGCAGAGTGCCAAAAGCCACAACAGCTCACATTTCATGATTAATGTCATGTGTGGGTAGTTTATAGTTCTCAGTTAAACTATGTTGTATATTGTATTTATCACAGACTTGTGCATCCTTGCCAAATAATAATGAAGACACACACACATATATAAGTTCCTAATAAAACCATGTGACCTACAAACATCTTTTGTCATCATTTCTCAGAGAGTGCTGTTGCTCTGATTAACCTCAGAGTCCCTTTGCAGCAGTGATTTCCTGCTTCTACCCCTCTTTGCTCTCTCTTGTCCTCTGCTGCTGTTGAATTACATATATTTTCATGCAAGAGTTTCAGCTGTTTCACCACAGGGCGTGGTTCCAAGTTAAACAAGCTATTGTTTATGCTCCTTGAGTGCTTTTATTTGTGCCATTAGGAACTGTGTTCTGACCTTTATGAGTTTGCCTGGTCAGGATATGAACCACGCTCAGGCTTCTTTGCTGTTTGTGTACTGAATTTTTCTGAAGAATTTCCTGTGAGGAATAACAATGCCATGAACTGCACCACTCACCATTCCACATGTGGAACAATATCACTGGTAAGATGAATAACAGCTGTTAGCAGTAATAAGCTGCAGAGTGCACATGCGCATGCCAGTAACAGATGTATACCTGAAGCTCAACAATGTGCTTCTGCTGCCCCCTAGTGGTTCAGAAAATACAACATCCCTTTCACTAAGCCTCTGGAACAGTGCACAATACTTTGTTATCATTGACATCCCCTTACCCATCAATGAAGACACACCGGGGGCTTTTGTTTCTATGCATTGTCTACACTTTATTGAACATATGAAAATAAGTACAAATGGCAAAAACCAAAAGAAAATTAACTTTTTTTTTTAAACAGGCAAATAAATTAAGTCACCCTTTCAACGATTCAGTACAAGAAGCACGGCCTGTGAATTTATTCAGTACTTCACGCAACAACACTGAGCAGCAGTCTAAATGTTGAAGTTATTGGTGTGAGCTTGCAGGCAATGTGGTTAATTCCAATTAGTGAGAATTGGTCATTAATCCTACATCACATACAACTTTACAACTGGTTGTACAACTTCCCTTTGAAGAGCTGACATTGATGTTTGGGCTCAGAGTAATTTAAAACCTGTTGTTATGCAACCAAACACACCGAACTGCACTGTGCACTTCAGTGACCCTCACTGGAATCTATCCTCAGAGAAAGCACTCAACCCTTAACTGTAGAAAGAGCAATTTTTTCCAACAGTGAATAAATAAATTCAAGCTGTTTCAGTCTGTTAACATGTATAGCAAAGAACTAAATAAGCTTAGGTTTGAGTAAGTCGATCAGCTGATTATCTTCTGAACAGGAAACATATGTTCTTCATCACTTGGACCACATGAAGTATCACAAGAAGTAACAACTATTGAAAACTGAAGGCAATAGTGAGTGAGAAAATACTACCTCATACTTTAACATGTGCGTACAGTATATTTTGCAATGTTTTGTTGTACATTTTTTTTGCAATATTTACATACTTCAAACTTCTCTCTGAGGCTTGATGGTGATGGCTGCATTTTAAATTACAATCATTTCTAATATCTATTATCTTCAGAAAGCCAGTTGAGAGAAGCTCTGATTCAACAAACATATAACTCAAATCAAGATTAGGAAATTAAAGTTTGGTGTCCACACAAAAAGTGAAGCTTAAGTGATACAACATATTGAATATTCTCTATTACTTTAGGTTCTTTAACTGGAGGCAGAAACATGTGTTGCATTTCACTTCTCCTGAGCAACTTATGATATTTACAAAAAACACTGCTCAAACAGTGTGGGAGGTCATGAGCATGTTGAAAATATTGGCTGCACACAGATCAGACAGAAGCAGAGGAACAGGAAAGTGACACAAAGGGATGAGGTTGACAAGACAAGTGTTGTATTTACTATTCTAAATGGATACAAATGTGCAACCAAAAGCATAATAATTTGTTCCAAAATGTCACAGTTACATGTGTGTTACAGATGCAAACTGTATCTTCTTAAATAATTAAATGAGAGTTCGGTAATCGATATGAGAGGGAGGGACAAGGGAGGCAGGAGAGGAGATCTTAGTAAGAGCGAATGGCAGGAGGGACATGAGCACAGTCCTGCTCATCCAGAGAGCTGTCAATGACAGGGCGGTACTCCAAGGTCACCTGTGATTGGACACAGGAAAAAGGTATATCAGACATGACAGACACCATTCATCTTTACAGTGGGAGAGCAAACTGAGGTGTGGGGTTACCTTGCCAGTCTTGGGGTCGACGTAGGAGAGAGTGTGTTTCCTCCAGTGCTGATCAAACTCCTTCTTCTCCTGACCCTGCTGGGGCTTTGAATAGTCATACTCATCAACACGGTCCTGGAGAATAAGTCAGAGAAATCAAGAGTGAGAGAAGTTATATTTGCTGGTTTGTGCAGTTATCTACAGATACAACAAGAAACACAAAGTCAGTTGAGAAAAGAGCCGATACAGAGAGTCATGAACTGCTCACTCAAAGAAGGAGGAATAAAAGGAGAGAAAAAGCAGTGGCAGAGAGGAGAGACGGGGGAAGAACTCCAAGAACAATGAACGAAGAAAATCATATAAACAGATTAAGTGCATTCAAACAGACCTTGAAGTCCTCTCTGGCGTGGGCTCCCCTGCTCTCCTTTCTCTGCTCAGCAGAGTGGATGGTCTGAACGGCATTCAGCATCAGATTCTGCAGTTCCAACGTTTCCACCAGGTCTGTGTTCCACACAATGCCTGAAGAAGAGAAGCAAGGGAAAAAAGGACTCTTACTACATTTTTGTGACTTGGAATAAGCCACACAGGAATAGTACTACAACTGGAAGAACTGTGCATACAAAAAAAAAACAGGAAGCACAACTTGGTGCATTACCTCTGTCGAAGGTCTTGACATCATCCAGGGTCTGATAAATGGCGTCCATCTTGTCACATCCCTCCTTCAAGACTGAGCCAGTACGGAACACCGCAGCATGAGCCTGCATGGTCTGAATGGAGAGAGAAGACACATGATTCATGTTTGTTGGTTTACGGAGACACAGGACCCACACAGTTAAGATGATATTCTGAGCTGCTTCAAAAACACTTGGATCAAAGCAGAAAACAGCTCAGTGCTACACAGTACCTACTAAAAAGGGCACGATTATGAGCTTGTGTGATGATTGACACTTTACATGCAAACTAATCCCTTTACTCTCTGTGTGTTTTTGTTTGTGTGAGTACCTTTTGCATGTTGAGCCTGATCTCAGAAGTCCTCAGGCTTCCGTTGGCGAACCTCAGCTTGTCAAGGTTGGCCACAGACTCCTCTCCTGCACTGGGCTTTAGGGGCGACAGTTTCTCTCCTGCAGAGAAAACAAAGCACCAGAGTCAGCAGTGAAGCAATGTGAAAGAAAACTCAGATATAATCCTGCCTGTGGAGCATAATAATGTTGACAAAGTAGTACCTGATATCCAAACACAACCTAGTGTTTTATGTGAGGAAAAGCTCATAAACAGTGGTGCTCACCAGGTTTGTTTTCCTCAGCAATGGTGAGGGCGCAGGCTCTGCCGAACACCACCAGATCCAGCAGAGAGTTGGCACCCAGTCGGTTAGCACCATGGACGCTGGCACAGGCTGCCTCACCACAGGCGTACAGGCCAGGAACCACCTTGTCCTGCCCGTCAGTATGCGTAATCACCTGATGGAGAAGAAATTAAAGTGTGTCACTCTGATGGGGGCGTGCAGTGGAGCACAGTGAAGCACTTCTTATCAAGAGAGGAGATGTGTATGCACAGTGTCCATACATAACCTACCTGTCCCTTGTAGTTTGTGGGTACTCCACCCATATTATAATGAACAGTGGGCAGGACAGGGATGGGCTCTTTGGTGACATCAACTCCAGCAAAGATCATGGCTGTCTCTGAGATACCAGGCAGCCTTGTGGCCAGCTGCTGTGGAGGCAGGTGGTGAAGCTGCAGGTACACGTGGTCCTTCTCTGGGCCAACACCTCTGAATGAAGAAAGACAGAAAGGGGTTAAAAGTAATAGCTGCACCTTGCTCTGTTGACATTCCTTGACCAGACAGATGTGCACACCTACATGTCATAGACATGCAGAAATATCCGGTCCATACCTGCCCTCTCTGATCTCTATGGTCATGGAGCGGGACACCACATCTCTGGAGGCCAGGTCCTTGGCATTGGGTGCGTAGCGTTCCATGAAGCGCTCTCCCTCACTGTTGATCAGGATACCCCCCTCACCACGACAACCCTCTGTGATCAGGCAACCAGCTCCGTAGATCCCTATAAAGATTTATATGAGATCCACTTTAGTTATTCATGAACAGACATAAATCATCTGGGTTATTATGAAGACACCACACATCTAACAGGCTTTTTGATCCAAATCATTATGAATGACTGGTTATAGGGCTGATAAATAATAGTTGTCAGGAATCCTAAAATTGATTAATGTAACAGATTTTCACTATCTTGCCAACAATTAAGTATAAGGTCAACATTATAACATCCTGAATACTTATTGCTATTATTGCTTGGGCACAATACTGACTAATAAAACGTATGATACTGTGCGTGTGAATCACATAAGAAAGCTGAGGAGAAAAACCTGCACTTCAACTCAGTGACCTATGGCTCAGCCTTATACAACCCTCCTGCCATCTGGTGTCAAATAGCCAGCAGGAACAAAAATAAGGATGACCACTTCTTCATGCAACTGAGGTCTATTATTAGAACTCAATGTAAACAGCCAAACCTGAGTAAACACATGGGTCAGGTACTAAAGGTGACTTGTACATATGTGAATAACTGGACAAAGAAAGTTACCAAACTAGGCAGCTAAGATATGTGTATTTGCCACATCATAAATGTGAAAGTCCTTTGAGAGTAAATGAACCAGATGTGTTACCATCTCCTGTCATAAACTGGGCAAAAGTACATCAATTTATCATGCTACAACTTGCGACCAGCAAGTTGGATATGGATTAAACTAAAGATAATTAGTGTTAATGGCTTGTAATTTATTGTTTTATTTTGTGTGGACTGAGAGTCAAACTCTAAGGGAAACACAGAATGCCATTTATCACAGACACAAGTTCAAACAGAGAGAGCAGGAAACACTTTTCACTATCTATAATGTCTTATCAGATCATTGTGGCTACATAATAAAAGAGTGACCTTTGGACGGCCCCTGATTAACTATTCACAATTAGTCAAAATTACTACAAGTAACCTAGACAAAGTTTTCATACACTTTTCCAGACACTGGTTTCCAATTGCTACTTAAGTGCTTCAGAGGCAGAACTATTTTATGACTTGGCTTTATTACGTCTCTTTCTCTTACCAGTGGGATGGAACTGTACAAACTCCAAATCCTGGCAGGGCAGTCCAGCTCTGGTCACCATAGCATTTCCGTCTCCTGTACTAGTGTGGGCAGATGTGCAGCTGAAATAGGCTCTTCCATAACCCCTGGAAGGAAACAGACCCCGTTTTTTGAACAAAGAAACATATTTCAAGATATGTTTACAGACAAAGATGTGCTGCATACCATATCTCTTCGGTAATGATATGACAGAACAATGAGAGTGCAGCATACCCAGTAGCAATGACAGTATTCTTGGCTCTGAAGCGGTGAATAGATCCATCCTCCATGCAGAGAGCAATAACTCCTTTACACTCTCCATCTTCCATTAGCAGATCGAGGGCAAAGTACTCCACAAAGTAACTGGTGTCATAACGAAGCGACTGAGCAGAAGACACAAGAGCAGAAGAATATGTAAAATGCAGTTTAACAGGAGTTTCTTTGTGCATGGACTGAATCAGAAAAAGAAGGTGAGAGAGTGTGTTTTCTTACCCGACCATAAAGCGTGTGCAATAGTGAGTGTCCTGTCCTGTCTGCTACACAACAGCAGCGGTGAGCCTGGCCTCCTTTTCCATACTTGAGACTCTGACCTCCAAACGCTCTCTGGTAGATCTTCCCATCTTCAGTGCGGCTGAATGGCATGCCGAAATTCTCCAGCTAAGAGACAGAGAGTAACATGAGCTCTTTATCTTCTATTACTATGTTTACAACCTCGAGTGGGAGACTAGAATTTGAGACGTTTTACCCCTGGCCATGCCTGGTCCTAACCACATTTTACCATGTTTTTTTTTAAATATATTGTAATTACCTACCTTACAAAATAATTTCAACAAGTGTTGAAAAAAAACATCTACATAATTACTGGTGTTATCATATATATGAAATTGGTGTGAAGTGTACAAGGAATATACAATTAATACAAACCAAATCACATGGTATTGAAATTTGATACAAGTGTCAGGAAAGTGATCATTTGCTGTTATGGTATGATTTTGTTTCAAAATATGTACAGTTATTTTTTTCTAAATTTCAGATTTAAGACCGAAAACAACAGGTTCTTTTATGTTTTTTTTTTTTCATAACGATATATTCGGTACACTAACTAAATGGTTAACGTCTCAAGTAGTCAAAGCCCAATATTTGCCACTTGCTAACTTAACTGATGCGTCTGAGTCTAGATGAGATTTTACCTCCACGACGGCTGCAGGAGCCTGCTCTGTCATATAGTGAATAGCATCCTGGTCTCCCAGCCAATCAGATCCTTTTACAGTGTCGTAGAAATGCCACCTCCAGTCATCCTCCTCCATGTTCCCCAGAGCAGCATTGATCCCACCCTGTCAACCAAGGGAGCGTTCAACAGTTCAATAAAAGATAAAGCACTACTGAGGATTTTGTTTACTTGTGTTATATTGAAATAATATTTCCATAGACAGCATTTTTTTTGTCTACCATTATACATGCAGAAAATTTTGAATATTTTTTCTCCTAAGTTAATGTGTAAAATGTGTTGTTTTACCTGTGCAGCAACAGTGTGAGACCTGGTGGGAAAGAGCTTGGTGACGCAAGCAGTGTTGAAGCCAGCCTCTGAAAGACCAAAGGCTGCTCTAAGTCCTGCCCCTCCAGCTCCTACCACCACAGCATCAAACTCATGATCCACAACTGCATACTGAGTAGAGATCTAAAGACAACAAAGGAGATTAATTAGTTAGTGTAAAGAGCAGTTTTCACACACTGATAGCTGAATATAATTTATAATATCAGTCACTGAGTGCTGCAACTTTTCTATCTAGCTAACTTTGATACTGATACCAGATGCAGAAAACACAATGAGTAAGTATAGATTGACATTTCTACCTGTACGGACTATATCCTGTCATGTATCAATATGAATTACCACATTAAACACACCATCAAATTAAACTCACATCATCTGATACTTTGGCACTTTTCTTCTTGCCATAGATGGAGAAGTGAAAGTCCCTGTTACCCTGAACTGCAACAGCAGGGACCTGGAAGGAAAGAAAACACTTCAAATATGAGGAGAATAAAAAATAATTAAGTCGATACCTAAATTAAATACAAACGGCTGTAAATGTAGAAAAAACAATGCACTGCTACCAAACATAAGCTGTTTTGTTTGTTCATACATTAAAGACAATAAAGGACGATTCAAATGGCCCCAAAGAACAACACATTATAGATGATAAATATCACACAATAACGTAATACTTTGTGTAATTTATGGCACTTTTGATGGTCGTTAAAGTTGCGTGTTGTACCATTAGAAAAAAACAACTATAATTACCTTTCATGATATTTATATTTAAGTCATTGTATTAGCTTTTGCAGGTCTACATACAGCAGCGACCACTGATATCCACAAGGGCAATTGTCATAAACACGTTTGTGTAACTCAGTTACGTTGACAGTTTACTTAAAACTTCACTCATAATATACAATGTGAACAAAAATGAAATAGCATAAGTATATGTTATGTCGTATTATATCAAAAACGAATGTTTAAAAAGCTTTTTTTCGTGGTGTCACATTGAAACACCCTAAGCTACATAACACTGGTTACGCAAGTTACAATGCGCCGGTTACGAAAGCTGAGAGTGCTTCAAAATCCCTCTTTTCAGTGGAAAACAGACCATCGTCGCACTAATCCTAGAACAAGCAGATAACTGAAAGATTTAAAATCTTATAGTTATTACTCACTGCTTTCGTTTTAGAAAGTAACCTCTTGGAGAGGAGACAGGACACCGCACGGACACTCGCCATGTTGTCAGTTGAAGGACCGCTTCTGAGGCGGCACGGAGGATCACATATTCTGTTGCACTGGGCCAAACCACTCTTCGAAAATGGGGGTGTCGTGTAAATTGCAGCCAATGCTTATACATTAAAACCTTTATTGGCGTGTTTTTAACAGTAAAAGGCATTAAAGTGCTCATTTTAAATCACAATAAACATAGGATGGCTTTAATTTTTGCATCAAATGGGTTTTCTGTATAAGGGACTTCCCGGGAATTACCCTCCGTCGGTCTAGATGCTAAAGCGTAAACTTGTATAATCTGGGTGTGCAGGGACAAATGTATAAGTGACCTAGACTTTTCATTCAAGGTGAGACACAGCACCATGCATTTAATAGACCTACACTGGATTGTTGTCGGAATTACAAAGCTGCTCTTCTCTGTATTTTATATCAAATACTTTCATCTATAGTGAGCATGAAGCAGCAAGCTAGACGTTAGCTTGTATGTTAGCTCCAAGCTAGCCTTATTATGGTTAGCTGGGCTGTCAGACTCCCAAGTCATGACAGACTGGGTTTGCTGCTGCAGTTTGTGTTTTGGCAAATGTTAACAAGTCAATTGCTAACAAAGGATCACGCCTCGGTCTTACTTGCGAAACCATTTCTAAATGTCACGTACACTGACCAGATATGTTTATGTTTTACATGCTTATGGTAAAAGTTGATCCATTGTCTACTAGCAACTAGCCTACTCTCTCCTTAAGTAAGCTTTCAAATTAATGGACATGAAGACATTGATTATATATTGTTCCATTACAACACACAATAAGTTCATATTTTTTGGTTTGTTTTTATTAGCAATATATAACTGCTGCTTTTGCTGAAATTTCGTTACCAACACCACTGTCAACAAAGAGCAGGCAGCTGCTGCAGTATGGGTGGTGTCAGAGACGTGAATAAGAAGACTTTGCCACTTCTGGATAACCATTTAGTCTTGCGACAAAATTTGCACATTCATCATAATGTCAAGATGCATATGTTGTCACAGGTATTTTTGTATTCCCTGTATGTGTGTGTATGTGTGTGTGTGTGTGTGTAGCATCAGCCTCCATGAACAACTTGAATGATCCACCCAGATGGAACATCCAACCAGACCCCAGGGGAAGGGGGGCGGGGGCCGGTGATGGTAACCAATGGAACTATGCACTGCTGGTCCCTATGCTTGGACTGGCAGCATTTCGTAAGTAACACGAGGAGGTGTACAGTCTCAACAAGCTTTTTTGTGGGTGACGTAACAGGCATAGGAGCAAATGAATGTATGGTTGCTAAATGTGTGTACCTAACCCTTGGGAATTCACAGACTTATATATATATATGATATACAGTATATTTTAACTAGGGCTCTCCCAATCAACCATATCCTCATTCAGAGACAGTCCTGTATCTGTTTTACCAAAGTTATTATTGCCACTAAATTGTTATGCTCTAATGTATATTTTTTTTAATGCTCAGTCATTTTTATCCTTAGTTGCTACCATCACCATGGTAACTTTGCTGACTGCTCTTCAGGAGAAAAGCATTACTGTAGATCATGGTGATGTCACCTCAGTATCCCTCTTGTGTTTACTCCTACCACTCATCAGGTTGGATCTGGACCAGGGAATCTCAGAGGGAGATCCAGAAGGTCAAAACTCAATATGAGAAGGATGTGTCTATAATAAAAAGTGAGATGGAGGCACGGTACCGGGAGACACTGACAGAGAGGCGCAGGACAGCAGCTACACTTGAACTTGAGCTGGAAAAGGAGAGACAGAGGGTAAAAGGGTATAAGCAGGCCCTGATCTCACAGAGCCAGCAGCTGATGGAAGAACGTAAACAGCTACAACAGGTAAAATCTTTCATTTTCCTCCATTGGCTATTACGCATTTTAATCTGTAACCTCTCCTCTATAATTCAATGCTTTTTCTTCTTTCGTACAAGGAGCGAGAGACCCTGGAGGAAGAGAAGCAAAAACTGGTGAGGTCAGGAGCTGCAGGTGCTGTGCTGCATCGTGCCTTAGAACGAGAGCAGGACTGGTACCAACGAGCCACAGCCACTTTGAAAGAGCTAGAGGGTCAGCTTGTGGAACGCCAGAATGCCTACTGTTCTCTCATACAGCCCCGAGATCAGAGACTTGAGATGGAGAGGAACATGCTCCTAAAGGTGGTCAAAGACCCAATCGGGGGTGAAATTGATCTTGAGTCTGATCTGAAGGATATTTTTAAGAGAGATAAGCACTGTGCGGACGTGTTAAACATGGACAAAAGGAAGAATGGAAGTCTAATGTGGGTTTATCTCAAGTACTGGCAGCTGCAGGTCACTCTCCAAAAACACAAGAAAGCTGAGGAAGCCATACTAGGAGGGAAAATCCAGTCTCACACAGAGTGACAAAAGACAAAGATGTGCTGGTGTTTTTCATCCGCTTAGAATGTTGAAAGTCTGTGGATCAGGAATGGAAAATGCATGTACCTTTCACCGTGAGTAATTGTCTTTACTTACTTTACTACACACAAGATCATTTCAACAAATTCCCTCCTGGATCTCAGAGAAAAGCAAAGAGCAGGGTTTGTCAGGTTTACAATATTACCTTATCATCAGAAGCCCCTTATAAGACTCATTAGCTTTAAATTAACTCTGGGAAAACCTGTAATGGTAAATATGCATTAGGATTATTTTAGTAATATCCATATTGGATATTCAACTGATGTTTAATGACATATACAGAATTATTTTTGCCATTTATCCCCTTTGAAAATATTGTTATTCTCTGTTAATGTAACTTACATTCTGTGAGTGCCATGAATTACTGCTAGGTGAGTGTATTGTATGTCTGGACATTGACTTTGTTTTTTGTTCTCTGTTGTGGGTATGAATTAATTGCTTATAAAAACTGTTCTCCGTGCCCCAAGTGACATACACATTTCAAAAATAGAAAACAGGACATCTTAAATAACATGATTTATGACTCGAATGGTGTGGACCTCAACTAAGTGATCTGATTTGTCCTAAAAATTGAACAGGTTCTTCCCTTGCTTATGTCCCATCCTACACCAAGTCCAGTGCAGGTTCCCATCCTGCTGACAAACAAACCAACAAACCATCATGCAAACATTACCTCCTTGGTGGAGGTAAAAATACTATGTTTAAGCAAAAATATCAATGAGTCCAAACATGCACTGTCATGCACTGTCAAAGTCACTTGAGTCTTTTATTTCTGTCATATACTGATGAGAGAGAAAATTACAATGTAACAAAGGGAATTATTTTGTTTTATCAACACCTCTGTCCATGGCTTCTCTCTGCATGTTGCCATAAGAACTGAAGCTTATGGAATAGTCTGACTGTTTCTCATCACTGGTTTCAAGTTTGTAGTCTTCAGTGTGATGCTATGGGAGCCTCATAATGATCAGGGAGGAGAGTGGACTATTGCAGTTGCATGTGAATCTAAATAAAATAGCACAAAGTAGTGCTTAGTACTGCAACATCTTATCAGAATACTACAGAAAAAATGTCTTTCATTCGCACCTCAGGCCTGTAGTGGAAGGATTAAATCTATAGCATTTTTATTTAGTTATCAGACCTCATTGCACTGTTTTGTTTTGATACCTTGGTGAATAAGTGCTGGATGTAATGCCACTAACCACTGTGTGCAATCCCTCAAATACATTTTTTGTTTTAACTGAATCCGTGGGTTGCTCATGTTTTCTTCTTAGAGTCTCAATAGTACTGTAAGTATTATATCAGCTCAGTGGGGGGGATCGCCTTATAATGTTTGACCACAGAGGGGTGCTGCATGAATAAAAACAAATAGGATTGCAACGGAAATACATAGAAAGAAGGGACACATCAACATAAACATTGCATTTATATAAAGTTAGGTACTGTATTTAGTTAATTTTCCACAAAAAGTCCAGATGCATTTAATGTTAGGCATGGAGGTCACAGACAAAGACAAAAAACATACAGTAATGATGAGAGAACCAGCTTCAGGATGTGTTCGTATCTGCAATACAGCATATCATGACATGTTTTGCTAAATATAGCACAAACATTCAAAGATTTTGAACATAATAATTTAGTAATTTTATAATGAAAAATAAATCAACTGAATCTCTTCTGTGTTACCACCTCGGGTAACACAGAATACATGAGTTTTTTTCCCATCTAAGACTCTGGAGGATACTACAATACCAAGTTGCAGTTTAATTTGATATACATGTAAACCATATTAATAAGGTTCACTTCATTAGGAGGCAGTACTTCTTCATAAGTTGCAGTTTCCATGGTACGTATCATTTCTAAGCAAGTTTTAATTTACATATACCAGTATGTAAATTGCAATAGCAGAGAAAATGTTGTATATTCTCTGTGTTGCCATTTTAGATAACCTTCTGCAGCACCTCCTTGCTTCACTCCCTCCTCTGCACACGGTGAGAAGTTTCCCTTGGAGAGGACATCAGACTCGAGGCTCTGAAGTTCACTCTGATTGGCTTCCTGAGGTCTTTAGTTGTGGCAGTCATTTCCTGGCTATCCACTCCATTATTCACCCTCTCTGATAAGGCTGGCTTTTCTTCTATGCCGGCCTGATGTGGCCCGCTGGTGGTCTTGAAGAAGGGTAGGTGGTGCTCTTTTATATCTCTGTTGTGACTCCCCAGCTTCAGTATCTGGCTGGGATTCCTCTCGACCATGAAGTGGACCACCTGTTGCTGCTTGTAACCCTCTCTGCGAACACTGTCGGATTCTGACAGTGTGAGCCTGGAACACAGTGCACACACAGCAGATTAATTATTCATCCCACCTCTGTGTGAAAACTAAAATCTGCAGCTTTACTGCTCTTGGTTGCATTTTTGACCACAATACATCATTGGCTATTCACCAGTTTTTCTTTACAGGCAACATGACTGCAGTGATGTCACTGATCAGTTCAGTGAGTGCAACAACTCTGAGGTTTTCAACCTAAACAAAGCAGCACAGCATCTGTTTTCACCTATACTGTGTGTGTCCCACTGTGTCTTAGAACACCACACTGAACACAGCATATTATTGTCAGTACTGTATGGACTTATTCAACTGTAAGAATATTTCAAAAGAGCGAACAACCTACCTGTATTGTGGTCTTGTTTCAATGACCAGGCTCAGCCAACATGCTTGGTAGCTCTCTTTCTTCCACTGGTTTTCCTCGTGAAGTTCACAGTAGGAGTTGACCAGGTAGCAGCCTCCTCTGCTCACACAGTTCATGGTGAGATTATGTCAGGAGCAGGAACGTTATCGTCTGTGGCAAGAACAAAGATCCTTTTCCCTTCTTTTTTATTTTTCACCCGAGTCCCACTTGATTTGAACAAAACTCACTAAGCTATCTCATCATATGCTCATCATCCATTTGTGTGTGTGTCAGTGTGTATCAAGTACTCTGATTTGTGTGTGTGTGTTAGGCCCTGTCTTAAATATCAAGTCTTGTTTCTATTTTTACTCCTCTGCATCACATTGTAGTGAATGTAGTGAATGTCCATGCTTAAGGCATCCTGAAGGTTGGTTTTCATCTGAAAAGGAGCTTTAGCTTTTTCCGTGATGTCAGCCAACCAGATGAATCCCGGTGAAAGGTGAATGTGAATCTCCACTAATTTCATCCTCTCAATCACTGAACTGGCAACATTTGTCCTGTTTTTTATATTTCTGGTTAAAACCAAGAAGCAATATCAAGCACGTTGTCCCCATTAAGCTGGATATATGTGTGAATTAACTGTCCTAGACAGTGCAACAAGGAGTGCAACTCATACCAGAGCACTGTTTTATATGCTTAGCTCACATGTAAGAATGTATATGCTACATAATGTATCTTCCTGACTGTGAGGACAATGACCCACCTTCAAAGGTTTTTTTTTTACTTAAAGCTTTGATTTAAGAGTCAGGGTTAGAATTAGGTTTGGGATAGGGTTATGGTGACGTTAGGCACTCAGTTGCAATAATTAAGGTTAGGGTAGGGGGCCAGGGAATGCATAGCATTTGTGTGTTGATTGAAATATGAAATGACTAATCTGTTTGAATAAGATGTATCCAGAGGTCATGCCATCAGAGCTAATATCCTCCCACTCCTCAGATGTCTCTCATGCTGCAGGAAGGAAACAGCTGAGGGCACTCACATCTCTAACTGACAGTTGTAATCCAACTCATTGACCAAAAAGCTGCGTCAGCGTCCTGAGCCAAATTCATGCTTATGTTTGTGAGAGAGTTGGACAGATTATGATGAACAGATGTAGAGGAAGGTTAGGAGGCAGGTCAAAGGCCTTGTTGTAATGACACAAGGGAAGATAAACATAACAGGATTAGCACCACAGGATCATGAAAAAGCAGCATATCTAGACTTTCAAATCTTTGACAAGTCTTTCCTACATTTCAGCAACTGTGAATTGCTTATTAAGTGCTCAGTGACTATGACTGTGGCAAGATCATGGGGACTTTCGCAACCTGAGTTTTATCAAAGTGGGAGGGTGAAACTAAATCAGAGGGTGTGTGATGATGTGACGAGGTCGTGGAAGGTATGCTGGACACTCTGTTCCAGCGACAGAGTCAGTATTACATGACTTGAGTTTAAGGCAGAATCCTGACTAAGATGTTGCTGTGGCAACACGAGTACACACTTACAAATAAAGAAAGCATCTCATCATGTTGAGAAGTGACAATCAGCTTTCCATCACAAGCAGCCAATTTAGTTCATGCAGAATCTTAGTATTTGTTATAAGCAGGAATATTACTGTCACTGTCATAGTATTCCATACATTGCATTAGATTTTTTTTAAAAACTGATTCCACAGTTTCAAGTGATGTGCACAGTGGAGAAGGTTCTGTTCTGACTTTTCTATAGTGTGACACTGCCACCACCGTGCTTCACTGGACAGCTGGTATTAGCCAGATGATAGAATTCAGGTTTTGTCCCATCAGGCCAGAGAATCTTTTTCTACATCCTGTAACTGTGGTGAACTCAAAGTGGGCTGCTCAGATGAGATAATCAATCTATTTTTTTTTTTTTAAGGCAAACAAATTAAATACACAAAAAATGTTTTTTTAATATAATGAATTTATTGTCAAACATTCAACTATACAGTAAATGTCTCTCAGACTGGCTTCAGGTCTGACAAACAATTGAAAAAAATACCAATGAACAATGATGCCAACAAATCCAAAGACTGTGTAATTGTGTCTACCTTAAATCTTTGGGCTTTTTCTACCTACACATTAATGATATAGTACAGTATGGTCACAGATAAGAGAACATATTTCTTCTCTGACCAAACAAGCAGATCTGCTCTGATCATATTTGTGGAAATGAAATGGATCCATCAACCTCTTCGTTTGACCGGACAACAGTCTGGACAGAATATGCTGTTGACTGTCTCAAATAAAGTTTATATATATGCATATGACCACACCTGTGTCAAAATGAAGGTATGTGGCCAACACAGCATCATAAGCTAAACCAGGCTGGTCTCTTCCTGGGTCTCTCCACTATCCTTTTGTCTTTGTCTTGCTCGCTTGGTGTCTCACCCTCATACAGTACAACCGTCTCCACTGTTGAGGCCCTCAGTGGGCCTCCTTCCATTGCATTGATCTCTTGACGAATCAGAGCAGTCTCCTTGCACACCTTCGCATAGCAGAAGCCACACAAGATATGTTTCTGCTTCAGGTGGCCACATTCTGGACATGGCTCGATGTTGGTCTGGGAGAGAGGGACCAAGAAAGAGACAGAGTGAAGACTGTGGGTCAAGGCAACACAAATACTGATCTGTGCCTAAATCATTTTCTTTTAGGGTTCTCAAGTGACTGCTCTGTGCATTACTGTGATCAATTAGACATTCAGAATACATGTTATTATATTTAGTGACTGAGGAACCAGCATATACTGATTTATACTGTAGGCTACATGCTTATAGCATGCCCACATACACTTATTGAGCACTTTGGGGGGCATGTAGTGGTCTTCTGCTGTCGTAGCTCACCCCCCTCACAGTTTGACTGCTCACCACAGTTATATGGGATGGTTATATGAGTTACTGTACATTTTGTCAGCTCCAGCAAGTATGTAATACACTGTCACCACTGATCAACATAAACTTATATCCACAGAAGTGCTGCATTTTTTGTGCCATTGTGAGTTAACTCTGAAGCAGTTTCAAAAACACTTTTATTCTTATAGATGTGTTCAGTTCAAGTCATTTTTACAGCTTGCCTAGTAGGTGAGTGCACACATTCAGCCCTCTACGTGAGCCAGCATTAGTCATTGTTGTATTCTGGTAGAAGCCTCCTCAGAGGAACTGGGGAAGGTTCTGTTCATTTTACCTTGACTTTCAATAGTTTGCTTTCAGCTCTCCTCCTGGTGCGGTTGACCTCTATCGTGCGTCTCTTCTTGGGTGCTGCCATCCATAAGATGCTATCCAGGAGGCCGGGGGGCTGTTCTGGACTCTGCTCCTCCTCAGCCTCATGATCCTGGTCCACCTGAGGCTGGAGTTGGGGCAGGAGGCTGGGGCCATGGACTGCCAGCGCTGGACCTGCACCGATGAAAAACACCATTACCTTCTTAGCACTGTAAGCCAGCTCTGTCAGTTCAGTAGTGGTTAGCTAACGTCCGGAGCCCCAGCCGGTAAACTCACCCAGGTGTCGGTCTAGTCCCGCCGCCTGTAGAAGCCTGCTCTCAATGTGTAACAAAGAGATCCTGAGGTTCTGCACTAAAGCGGCTAAATTCATCATTTCAGTCGTCGGCACGTTTCCAATCTCTCCAACATGTCAGACAGCTCACGGTCACTGAAGTTTTCTACGTCACTACTCGGCGACAATACACTATTCTTCTTCTGCGGTTTAATTTCGGACAAACATGACCGATTCTTGCGTATTGCGCCCTCTATCTGACAAATGTTCAAAAACACATTAAAAAAATCTGTTAAATCTTTCCTGTTTTGTGAGGATAGATTGAATCAAATGTTGCTTTTACCTTTAGCTGTTGTCTCTCTAAGTTTTATTATACCAGGGACATTACTTCTTGTTTGGTATTGGTCCAATATATCTGATGGTAAAGAATAACATACCAAGGTATAATCTTTTGAATTGATTATGTGATATAGCACGAAATCTGATGCATTTAGCTACATGCTTTTTCAACATTTTAGACTCGTCATCTGTGATAATAACTTGGTTTCTGAACATCCTGATAGCATTGGTGGTTGGTGGTTTGTATTTATAGGCGGCAGTATACACACGCTGAAGTTCGTTTACACATCTCCAGGCAACACAGAGTAGAAGAAGAAGAAGAACAAGATGGCGGAACGAGGCTACAGTTTCTCCCTCACCACATTTAGGTAAACTTTGTTAAAATGATCGTTAATTTCAAAAACACATCCAGCGCAACGGCTTGTGCTTCTTGTTACTAAATGCCAGTTTGAGAAAACGTTTGCGCGATTTTCTGGTGTGATTTTAAAAGGAGGTTTTGGGAGCCGCTGGAGTTGATGCACTGTCATTGCCGGGTAGTGTAATGAATCGGCTAACGTTAACTGTTAGCATGGCGGCTGAATGGGATTTTAATGAAACGTCAAGTGTTTTTTTTTCTTCTCTACATATCCACATTTAGAACTCATCGAATTGTTTTACAATAACAAAACAACGGCCCGCAGCCGGTTGGTTTTACATATTAGATACTACTTTTATTTTAGCTAGCGCTAAGTTAGCTCCGATGAGTCAGTTGTTCTACGTTTTGCTTTCAGTTTCGTCTTAGCAATTGTAAATCGTGTTCTCTAATCCAAATTGTTATTAGTTAAGGTCAATTTGGTCATTATTTCTTCTTAAAGCATGGTTATGCAACATCCTATGTTTCCTCTTGTAGCCCTTCGGGTAAACTGGTCCAGATTGAATATGCCCTGGCAGCTGTAGCAGCCGGAGCTCCCTCAGTTGGCATCAAAGGTATGGAGTGTTGGAAATCAGTGGATCATCTTTGTCTGTTGGTTTTGGTTAATTGTATATGAGTATTTTCTTTGTTGTCCCTCACTTGGAGCTGGCAGTGGGACTTGCATTGTAAAATGTTGCGGTATAAGCCATTATACCTTAAACAAAGCACACATGTAAATCTGTTACAGCGTGGTTGAGTACGTAATACATGTTATTGTTTCACCTTTTTCTGTCTGTAATATTTCCTCACACTGGTAAATAATAAAATAAAAAATTGCCATTTGTTTGGTCTAAGCAGTGAGACATTTAACAGATAGTGGTGCAGCTACCCAAGCTGTCAGCTGACTACTTAAAGACGGCAGGGCTCCAGACTAAACTTTTTCACAGTGGCTTCTAACTTAAAAATGTAGGAGCGCACACAATAAATTGACTTGCAAAGCAAATATTCACATTTCCTTTTCATTCATGATCCTCACACACATTGGAACCAGTGATTTACTGGTTGCACATGCAATAAGTAGATGAAAAATTCACTTGCACTGTCTCAAATTTTAGGGGCAAGTGCCCCCGTTTAGGGGCAGTCTGGAGCCCTGCAGGCACCACAGTACAACAATCTGTTTGGAGAAAAGATTACTGATTCTATTTGTAAAAACACAAACTGTAATGCTCTTGATTTCCAGCTTCAAATGGAGTTGTCCTGGCAACAGAGAAGAAACAGAAGTCCATTCTGTATGATGAGCAGAGTGTTCATAAAGTGGAGCCCATCACTAAACACATAGGCATGGTCTACAGCGGCATGGGGCCTGACTACAGGTGGGCACTATTTCCAGCAGCTCGCCTTTCTTTTCCTAACTTCACACACTAAGTACCTTTGTAATGTCCACATAATTCGCTAGAGATAAAAGTGAGAAAATAATCTGGTTAAGATGGTTTACTAGCAGCCAAAACATTATTTCTGCCTTAACCTGTCTGTTATAAATTGATATAGGTTTGGCATTTTTAGGCCATAAAGAAATTTGTAATTTAAGAAACTAAATATCTTTGTGATTCGTACTTTGTAAAATTGACAAGTAAGTTACAAGGCTGGAACAGTGATGGCTGCTGTCCATTGTTAGTGAGACAGCTGCTGTTCATTGCGTGTGGGATGCATGGCTGCAATGCCATGCATCCCACATGTATTGATTAGATGCCAGATACTGCCAACTATTTCAGATCTGCACCAAAAAACAAGGCTTTGTGCTCCCATAAACACTTGATATTTGAGTAAGATGCCTTTTGATTCTAACAACAGATCATATCAGTGTGTTGTTTGCACAATATTAAAAATCTGAACTTTGGCTCTTTTTGTGAGAAAAAGTTGCCACACAAAGTTTTCATTACCACTTAACCTCCAGGTATGTCAAAAGCTTAATGAGTTGTCTCCTCTTTGCAGGGTTCTAGTGCGACGAGCCCGAAAGTTGGCACAGCAGTACTTCCTGGTGTACCAGGAGCCAATTCCCACGGGCCAGCTTGTCCAGAGAGTGGCCTCTGTGATGCAGGAGTACACACAGTCTGGGTGTGTATGAACTAAGACACATAAATACATAAAGAAGTGAACAAAATTGTTGGTACCCCTCTGTTAAAGAAAGAAAATCCCACAATAAATAAAAGTAATAATAAATAAAAGAAAACATGGATCAGGCTTGGTTATGTTCTGGGGCTGCTTTGCTGCACCTGGAACAATGTGTCCTGAATCTCTTCAGGGTACAGTGAAATCTCAAGACTATCAAGGCTTTCTGGAGCAAAATGTGCTGCTCAGTGTCAGAAAGCCAGGTCTAAGTCACAGGTCAGGGGTCCTCCAACAGGGTAATGACCCAAAACACACCGCTAAAAACACCCGATAATGGCTAAGGATAAAACATTGGACTATTCTGAAGTGGCCTTCTATGAGTCCTGATCTAAATCCTATTGAACATCTGTGGAAGGAGCTGTGACACAGTGACAACTGTGGGTTTTTCTTTCTTTAACGGAGGGGTACCATCAGTTTTGTTCACATCTGTATAGACTTTCAGACACATCACTAGGATGTATTCTGTCATAATCCTTAGTTTGAATGTGTCTTGTTTTTTCCCCCCAGTGGTGTGCGTCCATTTGGGGTATCATTGCTGATAGCTGGATGGGATGAAGATCACCCCTACCTGTTCCAGTCTGACCCCTCCGTATGTTGTATTCATGCACTCTCTTTAATATTTGTTGAAGAACAATATTTGTCCTCAGTTACTGCACATGTTGTTTATAGTAGTCTCATTTTACTTGTCTCAAATCTTTGTTGGCAGATTTATCTGGAAGTATTTTAACAATGCACCATTCATTATTATTTAAGATAAATCATTTTCACATAAATATAATTTCAACAGATGTGGGACGGATCCCCAAAACTTGTTAGTTATACTCCTTAGCATGCATATTCTGTCTGATTGGAATGTGTTTATCACTTGTTCACTGTAAGCCCACAGAGAAATTCCTTACTAACTTAAGAGTTTGTTTCTTCTTGATTTGCAGGGTGCATATTTTGCATGGAAAGCAACAGCCATGGGAAAGAACTATGTTAATGGAAAAACATTCCTTGAGAAAAGGTATGAGTTAAATGAAAAGTAAATCATGATGCAGTCAAAGATGTATATGTGTGCATAATATGAACTGATACGCACTACAGATTAGTAGATGACCAATTTGTTTCCCATCTCCAGGTATAACAACGACCTGGAGCTGGAAGATGCTATCCACACAGCCATCTTGACATTGAAGGTATGTTGTTGATTATTTAGATAAATATTTGATTGTGTCTTTGCTGTTACACTGTTTCTCCTTTTTTATTAGTCATTTACACTTCTCTATCTCTGCAATTTAGGAAAGTTTCGAGGGTCAGATGACAGAGGAGAACATTGAGGTGGGGATCTGCAATGAGGCTGGCTTCAAAAGACTCACCCCAGCAGAGGTGAAAGACTACCTTGCTGCCATTGCGTGATCATGCCTCACCTGATGACAGGGCTCTCTGGCCACATTTCAAGACAAAGGCAGCAGCACAGTAGCCAACAGTTTCCTTACACATTTTTTTGTAAACCAGTTTTTCATGTTTTCTGCCTCAAAAAATGGTAATGATGCCCATCATAACCTCCTCATATTCAAGGTTAATCAACATGAGACAGCACCTAGATCTGTTTGCTTCAAGACACAGCTTTTGTGTGTTTACAACTAATGTTGCTGACACAGCTGTGTGGCCGTCAGACGCCAGACCTACGACTAATTGGCTTTGTCGTCAAACACATGCTCCTTTATTGTGAAATGTGACCGCTGGCTACTGTGCATATGAAAAGGAATGTGGGCTCTGATGAGCGAAGTCTCAAGTCTTCCATTGAATCCTTCACTTTTCATCTTTCTCATGACTGTTGCAACAGCAGCACTATTGGTTAACAAATCAAGCACTGTGTTTGTGTATTTATTCAAAACCCATTGCCAAGTGTGACCAATAACCTCTGGCGCAAAAACAAATTCAAATAGTGTCAATGCTGATGCATATTAAGAGGCCACTAGACTAGGCCTTGGTCTCACATCTGTGAGGGGATTTATTCGCTTTGAACATTGACATGTCCCCTAAAACATCCCAAACTGTACCTCATTAGTGTCACGCAAATCTACTAGGAAGGAGAATAAGCAAACGGGAGCAAATGAGGAGGATACAATGGAATAGTTCGAGAGTTTGCCAGCAGGATCTGATTGCCTGTACAGCAGTTTTACAAAATGTACTTTTTTTTCCAGGCTAGGAACAATTCTAGAGTTTGTATTTTCTCTTCTGTAATCTGTCACGTTCAAATAAAAAATAATGACTCCATTCTGACTCCGTGTTTTAGATGAAGTGTTTGTTTGGAAATAGCAGTTTGAGGCTATTTAACGTTTAAGTTGTATGTGAATGCACAGTCGGACTGTGTGTGCTTATGCACATAATGAGCGCGCGCTAGTGCACAGTTTAGAGTGGAGCGCGCTCTAACTCCAACCGGAACACATTTTTTAGGATCGTGTACGTATCGCTCCGCCTATGTTGCATTAAACTATTACTGTGGGCTGATTTAGTCACTACAACAACAGCGATCATGAGAATATTCTGTATAGTCAATATGATGAAAACAAAATTATTTTAGCAATTTGACATCATGCACAATTTTGCCAAGAGTCCTATTTTCCCTGGCGGCAGCTCCTGGCTACTTACCTCACAACCTCCGATGACGTTTATGGCGCCAGAAATCAAGGGTTTAGTGAGGAGATAGTAGTGTGTGTGTGTGTGTGTGTGTGTGTGTATGTCAGCTGGTCGACGTTCACAGTTATCCATGCTATGTTGGCGCTGACACTGTAAACGTTAGACTGTCGAGGCAGAAAAGGTTGCCGCTTATCCGTCGTTGGTGCTGGTATAAGCTCGGTTTGGAGTCAAGATGGTGATACTACGCAGCAGCGGCAGTGTCAGCGCGGAACCGGTGGCAACTCCGAAGAGGAGGTCGATGGAGTTGGACACAAGCTCCGAGTTTCTGTCGTTGCTTCCCGCGTCGCAGAGAAAGTCCGCCCGGTTGACGCGGTCCTCCCGGGCCCTGGACGACAGCTTCAGCAGCACCGAAAACAACACACCAAACGTGAGTTTACTCACCCAGACAGCCGCTTAGATAGCCCGATCACCAAATGTTTGGTGGATACATTATTTATGAACGTAACTTTGCTGTGCTAGTTCTGCTAGCGTGCTAAGCTAACTAGCTATGTTGACAGCTGGTCACTTAGTTGGGCTTCTGACAAATTATCAAAACTAGCAACAGAAGTCGCTCATAACGTTTCACTGTAACTCGCAAGCACATTGCACATGTATATTTTAGGGGTAACGGCCGTTTATAAATTTATTAGTCCAAGTTATGCAGTCAGCAAACAATCTCAATTATATTGTTTTGATCAGTGGTATGTGCCACGGCCATTAAGTGCTGTAGAATCCAAGTCCAGATTGTCAAGTATATTCCCACATATCAGATTTTTTGTCCAAGCAAAGGGATGTGTATTGGCTGTAGGATTTGAGGGCGGGCTGGTTATTCTGATCATTTTATAATGAAGTAATTCATTCATGAAAGACACAAAGTGTGCAGTTGTCAAGATTTTTCCCCAGTTTTGAAAATGTTTCATTTTATCTGATGTCATAAATTACTTTTCAAATATTCATTTTATTTCTATGAAGTATTATATCCTAATGAGTTTCATATTTTCAAATTATCTTTCAATATTTTTGAACGCAACTTTTAGTTAATTAACTGGACATTTTTTACCTCACCCTACAATTAACTTGATGTCTTGAAAACAATCACTATGTGTACTGTAAATGATAAACTCTTGAGGTGACTATTCCAGGGACATGCTGCTATGAAACAGGATGAGGGAAGTGGTCTCCATCACTCTCTGAGGACCAGAGGACAGAGAGTTAAGCTAGAGGTCTCCTTTACCGACATGGAGCCAACAACTAGCTCACCTGTGAATGAAGACAAGGCTGGAGGCCTCTGCACCAGGTAATCCAAGTTCACTCATCTGGTCACAAAGTTACTATGAATCTTTGCCGCTCCAGGGGCACTGTAGCAAAGGCAAACATTTAGATGTGTTTAACATGCACTAAGATTTGCTTGGCAAGATATGTGTTCATAAATGCACATTTAAAAGGCACAAAATGCAATGAGATTACACAAGGAACTATTCCTTAATGCAGTTTTTCCTTTCTGACTTCAGGAAATCTTCCAGGTTGCAGAGAGAAGGACAAGCATCCAGTGGCAAGCAGCAAGCGGGTACATTGTGCTACATTGTTTATCCATAGAGTGCTTAGATTATGTTGCATAAGAAATTTGCTTTAGGACGGTCTACACTACTTACAAACTAACAAATGGTGTTTCTGTTGGTACTCCAGATGTTTCAGTAGAAGTGGAAGCGTCGTCCACTCCCAGAAGGAGCCGCTTCAGCCTACAGAGCCGAGAAGTGGAGGAAGAAGAGGAGGAGGAGGATCGCTCTGTACGGCGTAGCTCGCGAATTACGCGATACAAACTGGATTCCCGCAACCAGTCTGTGCTCTACGACCGCCTCATCACCAAGTGAGTTGAGTAGCACTTTTCCCCAGTTTCTTTCTGTTTCAAATTCCCCTGCTTCCTCTTCTGAAAATAAAGCTATAGCACCACCCCAGGTACTGAAGACACATTTACATACGGCTAAGGTGTTCAGTCTGAAACTAAAGGATTGTTAATTTTGTGGTGAACTTTGAGAAAAATTAATTTCCCATTTTTAACCTCAGTACAGCTGAAGCTGTCCTCCAGAAGATGGATGACATGCAGAAGATGAGACGCAGACTGAGAAGCAAAGATAGAGACACTAAAGAAGAGGTACAAAAAATGATCAGCAAACATCAGTTTTTGATTTTCAAGATGACAGACAGAAATTAAATCACAACAGTGAGTTCATGAGTATATGACCTCTTTCCCTCTGAGCAGCTGGGTGTTTACACCAGGGGCCAGATGCTAAGGTCACTGAGGACAAATGTGGAGAGTAAAGACACTAAGGAGAACCAAGGTGAGCTGGTTTAAAACAGAAACTAAAGCAGGAGTAGAACTTCAATGATAAAATACTAATAAATAGTAACATGAATTATGTATGTAGATATAGACAACCATGGTATTTTATGTTACCCCCCCACTTCACAGGAGAGGATGAGGATGATCATGATGAAGTGGAGGAGGAAGATAGAGAGGATGATGAGGAGGAAGAGGAAGAAGAAGATGATGAGGATGAGGATGGCGAGGATGAGGAAGAAGAAAACCAGAGGCGCTATGACTTAAGACAGCGAAAAACAGTGGTTCGCTACCAGGCCCCGCTGGATGGTATTGCTCTTTTTTTTTTTTAAACTATCAATCATTTCATTCATAAAAGTCCCTTTTGATACTGAAATGTGGTAATACATAAACCTAATTGAGAAAGTGTCCTACAAGTATGGTTATCAAGAGACACTGTGCAGAAAAGCCAGTTTCTTTAAGGCCCAGTTAATCAGAGTTTCTTCCTGCATTACTTTACCTTCAACATTTTGACGCAGTTTAGAGTTTATAAATGTTTTTTTTCAGAACCCAGAGAGCCCAGGAAACGCAGCATGTACTTCAAGGACCACTCGTCTCCTACAAGACGCAGGTTCAGATTCAGCTCCACGGCCCCTAGGAGCCCATACAACAGGAGGAGAACTAGCCGGTTAGTATGACAGCTCAGTAACCACACATTATTCTGAAACTCAGACATAAAATCTCTGTGATCTGTTTCACAATGGTCAGAATAGTAACATGTTGAGTAAATCTTCCAACTAATTGGTCAGAAAAAGTGGTCTAACCCATAGCTAGAACAGAATTACGACAATAGTTATTCAGAAACGTATAGGTTATACAGGACAGAATTCAGTAATAACACCAGAACAGATATGAGCTTCACTTGTCTTACTTTGGTTTATCAAATCCTGTCCTGGAAGAAGAACTTCTTAATCACAGTGTGACATTACATTACTTACTCATAGCCAATACCTACATGTATAAGTAAAATTTTAGTTTTTAGTAAAAATTGGGCCAAAAACTTACACCTGCACCTACAGTTGCAGCTTTTATCAACACATGTAAACTCCATTCCAAAAATCCTCTTTTTTCCTCTTTTTGTCTGATTCTTCCCACCCTCAGGAGTAGTTCTGAGAGGTAAGACCCTCACCATTTGTCCTTGTCACTGTTTATGTCTGGTCTGTAGTTTGTCTGTGGAATGCTATCTGTCTCTGCAAACACCATGGTTGTTGGTAGGTTTGGCACATTTGGGTGGCAGTAAGGTTGAAACATTGAAACAAACTTATCAAAAATGTGTCATATTTTAAGTGTTTTAAATGAAGAAAGCTCCACTGGTTTGAAAGCTGAAGTTCTTTTAGCCAGTATGTGGTATAGTTTATTTGCATCTTCTCATCTGGGCCCCCCCCCCTTTAGAACTATGAATTTTGTGTACATGAATTCTGAAGTCGGTCTCTCCTTGTGTGTTGTTGTGTTGGTGTGTTAGTCAGGTTTCTTACATGGTGAAGGTGGTGTCATTTAAACTGTCTGGATTGGGGTACCCCTTTGTTGTTGTTGCACATTGTACATGATGCATAATCATATTCCTCAGACTTGATTTTTTTTCTGAATTAATGCATTACCCCTGTGCATCAGCAACATGTTTATGTGTTAGGGTTCAAGTCAGTTCTTGATCCAGAATGTCCCTTAACAACAGTAATTCTTGTAGGCCGTGAGTGACATACCTTGATATTTGGATATCTTTTTAACCATTAAGTGTTTTTGCAATCCTTTGCCCGTGCAGAAGAAGGCATGCCATCCACAGCAGCGACTCCACCTCCTCATCTTCAGATGATGAGAAATTCCAGAGAAGGAGGAGTAAGAACAGAAGCAGATCAGTCAACAGGTAAGAGAAGCTGTTGTGCAGCACAACTAAAGGTTTTAATCCCTGAGAAGTAGTGTAAAGAGCACAAAATGAGAGAAGCTTACAAATCTTCAAGAAAATCTGTAAAGGGTTGTTCTTGGTAATTCGTGTATGTTGTCACAGCCTGTCATCCCACAGTAATGTTTACAGATAGAGTGGAGACCACCTGTTAATGTATGAATGAAATTGTTATATTTTTGTTTTTCTATGCAGATGTCTACCTATGAATCTTGTGAAAGAAGACGTGCTGGGAATCCACAAGGACAGGATGAAGATTGGAGCCAGCCTTGCTGATGTGGACCCCATGCACATAGACAGGACGGTGAGAAGATAGTGTCCAAGCAGTTTCAATAAACAGGGGCCATACACACGGCTATATTGATCCAAACAAGAGATTACCACAATTATATCTTTGAAGAGGCACTCTGAAAAATGACAGAAGAAGAAGAAAAGAATATGATAAAATGGTATTAACATTACTGTTTTGTGATCCAGGTGCGCTTTGACAGTATTGGAGGTCTGAATAGACACATCTCAGCGCTTAAGGAGATGGTGGTCTTCCCTCTCCTCTACCTAGAAGTCTTTGAAAGGTTCAAGATACAGCCACCCAGGTAAATGGTGTGCGATTAAACACGTGATTGGTTAGATTGGTTTAGGGGTGGTCAGTGATGTGTGACTGATATGCATACCCAGGGATGTTTTTAATACTAATTAAATCCAGAATGAAATTCCCACTATTGGTCTTTCTAATGTTTTCTTTTGTCTTCAGGGGTTGTCTATTTTACGGTCCACCAGGCACAGGGAAAACCCTTGTAGCCAGAGCGCTGGCCAATGAGTGCAGTCAGGGAGAGCGAAGGGTGTCATTCTTCATGAGAAAAGGAGCGGACTGCCTCAGTAAGTGGGTGGGAGAATCTGAGAGACAGCTACGCCTGCTCTTTGACCAGGTAAACCAAACTTTTGCTCAAGGCACAACATATGAAGACTTTCAGGGACAATTTCAGGACAAATTTAGATTTTTCCTTTGTTGCAGCTTTATGGAAACATAGAACATCAGAAAAGCCTGAATCATATTCTCACACATTAACTTGTAGATTACAGTGATTAAAGATGATGCCTTTAGAGTATACAGTCATGGAAGAAATTATTAGACCACCCTTGTTTTCTTCAATTTCTTGTTCATTTTAATGCAGTGGTTATGCAATCAAGTACTAACTCCTGTGTGTATCATGTGACTAACAGACAGAAAAGAAAACATGTACAGTGCCATAGCTATTGATGTAAGAACTTAAGTGATTTTGGTTATTATGAAGAAAACCATGGAAAATGGCTAGATATCAGCTCTTACATTAAAATCTTATGAGCTATTTTTGTTGTTATCATTATATTGTCCAAACAAATGTACCTTTAGTTGTACCAGGCATTAAAATGAACAAGAAACTGAAGAAACAAGGTGGTCTAATAATTTTTTCCATGACTGTAACTGTCAAGTCAGAAGACGATAGAATCTGTAACTGACTGAGTTCCTAATGATTTGTTTGCAGGCATACCAAATGCGTCCATCCATCATCTTCTTTGATGAGATTGATGGTTTGGCTCCAGTCCGGTCCAGCCGTCAAGACCAGATCCACAGGTCAGTCAAGCTGCTTACTTTATACCCTTCATGTGTGATCATTAGAAGGGCTATATGTAGGTTTCTGTGATGGCTACATAACTAATTAAGTACTGCCTTCATTCTGTACTGATGTAGCCTAGAGAGGCCATTTAGTCTTACAGCCTAGTGAAATTTAACTCCAAGATATATTTGCACATATTTTTGATCAGAAATTCAAATTCAAAACTGTGAAATGGGGGTTTTCACCCTGCAGTACACCACAGCTGGGGGTCAAATCGGAAAGAGCAAAATTTCACATTGTTCTGATGGGATGATAAAGCGGTGAAATATTGTAAATTAAGCAATATTACATGGCTACAGCCGTTTACATGCCGTCCTCAAGAAAAGACAATGTTTGTGACTTTTACATAATCGTCATTACAAGTTTTACTCTTTTTGTATAGTTCTATTGTGTCAACCCTCCTGGCTCTGATGGATGGATTGGATGGTAGAGGAGAGGTTGTTGTGATAGGAGCCACAAACAGACTAGACTCCATCGACCCAGCTCTGAGAAGACCAGGACGCTTTGACAGAGAGTTTCTCTTTGGCCTGCCCGACAGAGAGGTGAGAATCTCTAGGTTGTCATATTTTGCTATGTTCAAAGTTCATGTGAAATACAGTTGCTTTACTTTGCTAGTGAATGTATATACTATTGCATATTTCAAAGCAAACACTACCTTCAGGTTGTAGAAAAGAAAATAGAAACTCTGAAAAAACACTAAAATGATTTGGGGACTGATGGTTTTGGTGTTGAACTTGAAATGTTGTGATGTCATTTTTATTGCAGGCTAGGAAAGACATTCTGAAGATCCACACCAGACAGTGGACTCCTCAACCTTCTGACTCCTTCCTGGAAGAACTGGCTGATAAATGTGTCGGTATGTTTGCATGGTGTTTCTCAACAGCTACAATAACTACACATCCTGCTAAACTTCTCCAACTCTGGATAAAAGCAGAGCTGGATATTTACATGAAATGATCCTAGAATGAGCCCAGGACAAAGTCTGTGCCACACAACCAAAATCTTTGTTCCATCAGGGTTGCATATTAAATTTTGCTGATTGTCTTAATGGCCATTAACAACAAGCTGTTTGTCTTTACTTGGCAGGTTACTGTGGGGCAGACATTAAGGCAGTGTGTTCAGAAGCTGCACTGTGTGCACTGAGGCGCCGCTACCCACAAATCTATTCCTCATCACAGAAACTCGTACTTGATGTCAACTCCATTTCCATCACAAGCAAAGACTTCATGTCTGCTATGTCCAAGATGGTTCCCGCTGCCCAGAGGTAGCTTATTTTGTATCTTTCATCGTTTTTTCCGGTATATAAACACTTTGCTGTAAATATGTAAACATTATGTCAATTGTGATTTTCAGAGCCGTGGTGTCTCCAGCCAAGGCCTTGATTCCTGCCATACGTCCTCTGATGAACTCTGTCCTTCAGAACATCCTTCACACAGTCAGCAGAGTATTCCCGCACGCGGAGCAGGGCTTAAAGAGGAGGAGAGAACGGGGTAAAGTCCTGCCTCGTCCTCCTATCTTGTTATGCTTTACTTTACTCTGGCCCTCATGCGTTCTGTTGATGGTTGTGCATTCTTTCATTTAGATGATTTTATTTTATTGTCCGTAATTACAGGAATGGATAACATGAAGATGGATTGTCCTTGAGCTAGCCATTTTTGAAGCATCACCCGTTTTCTGTTTTTCGGTTAGCCATTAGGAATAACTGCTGTGGTGTGTGTTTGAGCTTGTTTGTAATTTTCCAGACTTGGCCTGTGGTGTGTCTGAGGATGACCTGATGTTCAGTGACGATGAGGACTCCGAGATCTGCTCCAACGTACTGAACCCTCACTCTAAAGTCAAAACACCTGCTGCTAACGGACTCCTCAACCTCAATAGGTACTTTAGCCAATATTCTTGAAGGAATGTTATACAAGCTGTATGAGGCTTATTTGTTTACTCATTGTTTCAGACTATAAACATAATAAGAATTGTTTCCTATAACTTTATCAATCAAAATCATAGTCCCATAAAAAATATGACTTTCAAATGTTACTGGACTGTTATAAAACCAAGGACACTACAAACTGTGTAACACTCAAAAAATGTACTTATACTTCTTTCCCTTAAAAAAACAAACAAAAACTAACTGTATCTATGGAGCTTAGGCTTTTAGTCTTGTTTGTCTTACTTATCTTTTCTCTGTTCCCCTTTGGTGAATATTGTAAACCATCTGCTATCCCAGTGACTCAAACGTTATTGAACATTGTTTAAGCAACTTAGGAGCTCTCTCATCTCTGTCATCTCTCCTTGTGTAGGAGTGTGCTAAGCCAGCCAACATCCTACCGTCCCAGACTGCTGTTGGAGGGCCGACCGGGCTCTGGTCAGAGCTCCCATCTGGCTCCTGCTGTCCTCCATGCTCTGGAGAAATTCACTGTGTACACCCTGGACATGGCTGTCCTGTTTGGAGCGAGTGCAACAGCACCAGAGGAGACTTGTGCTCAGGTAAATTAGATTTTCATGTAGATATTTAATAACAATTGAGAATTCATGGGATGTTAGCCCTCACACAGAGTTGATGTAGTCTATACATCCCCTCAGGCTTTGCAGCCTTGTCAAATTCAGTTCCAATCTTGTGTACTCTGGAAATGCAGCCATTTTTCATTTTTATGTTTTTCATGTTACTATACACAATATTAATGTTTCAACAATATATGCCCTGCAGATTTTTGTTGAAGCCAAGCGTACTGCTCCCAGTATCCTCTATATCCCTCACATCGGACAGTGGTGGGAAACAGTGGGTCCTGCTTTGAGAGCAACCTTCCTCAGCCTGCTCAGCTCGATCCCCGCCTTCTCTCCTATTCTCCTGCTGGCCACCTGCAACTTGCGATACGATCAACTCAGTATGGAGGTATCGAGAGAAGAGTGATACAATATTGACTGACAGTGGAGTGAAAATAAGATGCCAAAGGATGTTCCATTCTGACATGGTGACATACACCCCAATCATGTCTCACTTTCTTGCCTCAGGTTCAGGAGTTGTTTCGGGTGGAGTATGGGGAAGTTTTCTATGTCCAAGTCCCCACCAGTAGAGAAAGAAGAAACTTCTTTGAGGATCTGATCCTCAACCAGGCTGCAAAGGCTCCTCCCTCAAAAAGGAAAGCTGGTGAGAAAATGATTGTGGTTTTGATATCATACGTAGTGGTTGAAAGATACTTACAGATATTTTTATTTGGGTATTCATAGTTAGAGTGTGACATTACCCATCTTAATTATTTTGTTAGTCTCAGGTGAGAGGTATGAGTGTAATATTTTTGAGGTATAGGTCATCAAGCTAGTAAACTCTGAATCAGGAGAGGAGCATTGCATGTCCAAAAAATACAGCATATGTTATATAAAAGCTGATAAAGACACGCATCCGTCAATCCTTTTCTCAGTGCTTCATTCGTTGGAGGTGCTCCCTGTAGCCCCTCCACCTCCTCCACGTCAGCTGACAGAAGAGGAAACCCAAAAATTGGAAGAGCAGGAGGAAAACACCCTCAGGGAGCTCCGCCTCTTCCTGCGTGACGTCGCCAACCGGCTGTCCCAAGATAAACGCTTCAAAGCTTTTACAAAACCTGTGGATTTAGATGAGGTAGCTGTTTTATTAAATTCCATTCTCTTTTATCTGTTGCCTGATTTGAAGCTTACTTACCGATGGCCAAGTGGTTATATCTGTGTGTTTTTTTTAAATACTGTTTCTATTCAGTGATTTATTTTCAGGTGATCATTCTTTTAATGTCTATTTCTAGCATTTCAGCTGAGTTATTGATAGTACCACCAGGAGGCGCCAAAGTCGGACATTTTAAAATCCTACATAAATGGCAACCTTAAAATGTAAATAAAATAAAGGCAGCCTGTTGTGCAAATGACAGTCATCAGTACTTAATACTGTGGGGTGCTCAGATCAAGTCTCAGATCACTGTCTTTGTAACCTCCCGTAATGGTCATACTCACAACAGCCTCTGTGTGTTTTTAGGTTCCAGATTATGCTGAGGTGATCAAGAAGCCCATGGACCTGTCAACAGTTATCTCAAAGATAGATCTCCATCAGTATGAGACAGTGAAAGAGTTCCTCCGTGATGTGGATCTCATCTGGCAAAATGCCCTTGAATACAACCCAGACAGGGACCCTTCAGGTACAAAGAGCACCACTGTGTACATCAAACTCATGTAAAATGCACAAATTAATTTCTGTTCTGTATTCTTGGATGATGAAAGAAATGCTAAATTGTGTTTGTTTCTCCCCCAGACCGTCAGATCCGACATCGAGCATGCGCATTGAAGGACACTGTCCATGCCATCATTACAGATGAACTGGATGAAGATTTTGAGAAGATTTGTGAGGAGATCAAAGCATCACGTAGCACAAGAGGTCAAAGCTGTGTGTGTGTGTGTGTGTAATAGTAGAGGGCAAAAATCATCTCATGATTAACTTTATTCTAGCTTCTAATTTTAACTCTGACGTTCTGTATGAGCCTAGTTTTAAATATTAACCAGAGTAGATCTTTTTAGTTACCCAGGGACTGATTTGACACTGACAAATATGTTGCTGCAAATTTTTGAAAACCTCTAGGAAGTATCTTAGACAACATGTATGCTTGTAATTTCAGTGCACCACATTTAATTCCATCATGTACAGTTTTGCTTCTTTCAGTATTACCCCTCAAATTAGATTTTCACCAATACAACGCACTCGCATTAACCTAAACCAGACCTGCTGTTTTAGGAAAACACAAAAGTGCAAAGGTAGGAAAAAAGTAACGTTTTAAGTAACAGGTTTTTTTTTTTTTCTTTACCACCTCAGGTTGCTCCACCTCCCAGTTTGCTCCCTCCTTTTACCACGTCCTTCCCAAACAGCACATACCTCCAGCTGAGGCCAAGATCGCTGACATGACCCCCCGTCCAGCTGGAGCCACGGCTGCTGTTTTCCCCAATACAAGTGCCTCTACTGTTACAACACCTAAAATTACAGGTAAAAAAACGATAGATAACAAAAAACACAACTAATTTACATACAATAACTATAACATACATTTTCCTCTCCTTTTGTTCCTCCAGTCCATAGGAAGAAAAGGCGGAAGAGTCGCTGGGCTACTGGCTTACTCGCAAAGAAAAAGTCTTCCTACTCTCCTAATGTGTCCAGAGATGATGCACAGTTAGGGTCTGACGAGGATGAAGAAGATGGAGATGATGAGGAGGAGGCTGAGAAGGAAACGGTGGCAGAACGTGATGAGGGGACTGGAGGAGAGGAGGATCCGATGGTGGTTGATGTAGAAGAGGGGCCTGCAGAAGCTGAGAGACGTGGTTCAGGGCCCACAGTGAGGACACAGGACAGCCAGAAAGAGGAGGGAATAGAAGAAGACAGTCAAGCTGCTGAAGACATGGTTGTCCTGTGTGAAAACAGAGAAACAGAAACTGACAACCACATGCAGAATGAAGCAGAAAATGAGGATAAATCTGTCACTTACGATGCAGGAAAGTCAGAGGAAAACAACACAGCAAAGGCAATGGGAGGAGATGAGAACAGTGAAAGTATTTTAGAGAACACTAACAAGGACAGCTGCACTGACAAAGAGGGAGATACCCAGAGACAAACCGGCACAGCGGCAAGTGATGAAACTAAGCTGACAGAAACTGATAGTGAGAAATGTCAGACTGGAAGACTGGCAGATGACAGGAACAACAAGGTAGCCACAGTAGAGGATGCAGAGCTGAAGAGCCATGCTGAGCCAATGGAGGTGGAAGCAACTGAAACCTCAACCACAGATGCCTCTGCAGCTGTCAGAGGAGAGGAGGACACAAACACAGGTTTGATATCAGCAGAGGAGAGAAATGTGAATTCACAATCTACTAAATCCCTCATCACAGTTGTTTCTTAACGCTTTGTTGAGCTGCTGTGTGAGCAGACTGTTGTGTGTCAGTAGTCTTAATACTTCATGTGTGTTTTGTGTCTCAGAGCGGAGTGCGAGGCGAATGACTCGGGCTCTAAAGAACGCTGTGTTGCAGCAGCAGATGATTGATGTGGACAAAGCTCTGCAGATCCTGGACCAGGAAATCCCTCCTCTGGTGGTGGACAGAGACAAGTTAAAGGTGTGTAACACTGTGGGTGTCAGCACAGGCCAGGCTGGCTTATTCTACACCATCTAATCATAGTGACCGCTCCAGTTTGATTTCTGAATTTTGACTTCACTTATAGAGGCAGAAGACTTATTTGATTTTTGGTCAGTCTTCTTTCTTTATGCACTGTATATATTAAGTCTTTTTTCTCTACATATCACTCTCCTTTACTGTGTCTTTCCTCAATTTTTTCAGTATCTGTTGGAGAGAGTGGTGACCAAGACTGAGGGCTACGAGGTCTACAAGCTGGAGAAACTCTATGCACTGCTGTGCCAGAGCATTTATAGACACAGACGAGACTTCAACAAAACAGCACTAATACAGGTTAGTACATGTTTGATTGTACTGATGAGCAGATGTAGATATTCTGACTTGTCACAGGAGGAAGAGCCCTGGTAAGTAAGTAATAACTTTTCAATGGCTGTCAGGAAGTCATGTATGTGTGAACAATAGTAGTATCCTGGAACTGTTAAAAAAAATGGTCAACACTCAATAAAATCAAGGATATTCAATTTTCTCATATTTTTTTGATAGCAGTGTTCTCCAGAGAAGTGTAGGATAATGATAAATACATTTAGTCTTAAAGGGGACCTGTTAGGCTTCTATAACTCTGGGACTCCAGTAGAGTACCTTTGATTCTCGGTTGAACCTTTGATTTGCCCAGGTCATATATGCCTCCTGAAAAAGGCAACTTTCTTCTGATTGGCTGAACATCCAGAACGCTGCCAAGGGACAGCTCACACAGTGCCTGTTAATACTGCCTCTTAAACTAAACTAACATTAAGTGACAGAATTGATTGGAAATCCCTTAGTTTTAAAGCCAAAACTAGATCTCAAATATTAAAGCAGATAGCACAAACATCTGTACCAACAAAGATTACCACAGGGCTTGTGTTGAGTAAATATTACACTCTACGTCCCTGCCTATTACGATGTAACTGTAGATTTAGCTTTTCAATCACAGGCCCCATAAAAAATGTCTTTATATATGCACCTGTTAATGGGTGGATTTGTTGAAATGCCGATTGGAGTACTGAATGTATATTTCATATTACAGAGATTGTTTTGTTTTCTTTTTCTTAACTGCAATGGTACCAATTTGTTGCGTTTTCTGGTCTTATTTTATTTGATTAGGAGTTGGAGCAGGAGATTGAAGACTTCTGTGGATCTTTCCTCAACAAATGTGACCATTTTTAATAATTATGCTCATGCTTTGTAAATATTCAAACATTGGTTCTATTTTCATAGAAATATACAGGCACGTCTATTTGTGCATTAGCTAAGACTTTGTAACCTTTTTTGTTTATATTTAATTAAACTGTTTTCCTCTAAATGTCCTTATGTGCCATTATTTTTTCAGACTAAGGCTCCCACAGTATGTAAAAAAAAATCATGTCAGCTTGTATTAATGTATAATTTGACTTGAACTTCATTCAAACCCTGATTCACTTGTCCAACATGTAAGGGACATTTGTATTATAAAGTGTCCTGTTGACTGTGTTCCTGTTTTCAGGACATGTGGTTGACTTGGGAGAAAATCAAGTGCAAACCAAGAACAATAAATAACAGCAGCCTTAGTTATTTTTAAAGGTTACTTCACCAATTTTATGTTAACTGTTGCACCTCATCTTTGTTGTGGAAGAACCTCGAGTGATTCACTTGAGTAATTTCCTGGGAGATCTTTTGTGGTTTTAAGTAAGGAGAAACATAAAATGTTGTTTGTCTCAATCAACTGGCCTCAGGGCGAGAATGCACAACACTCAATACAGCATTTGCCTCCACCAAAACAGTCCCACACATGTTTAGGTGGGACAGGGTTAAGACGTACGTTTTTCAAATTAAACATCATGCAAAGTGTCAAAAATGTCATCTTTAAATGCCACAGTCTCAAACTTACACTATAGTAATGCCCTGGCATTATTTCTGTGGTTGTCACTTTTAACCAACGGCTGCAAGATGAAATTTATATATTTAATGCGAAGTTACAGAGACTGGCTTTTCATTTCGGCAGTGACATGTCATCTCGCGTAGATGTGAAATATCCATAACTGCGCAGCATTTTATCATAAACAAGGTGCCTGTTTAAAAATGCTGCGGAACTGGGTGAAATGATCAATAGTAAAAGCCTGATGAGTAACACAAGACAGGATCAGGTGTAAGGCAGCGGCGGCGTTGTCCTCAAGTAGCTTCTGCTGCCCTGACAGGTCATGTAAGGACATGTTGGCTCACAGCCGGCTCGGGACATGAATACGGTTACCGCTCCTTGAAACTGTGCCTAAATATCCGGTTCATTTCAGGACACCACTGAGCCAAACCAAGCTCACAAAAAGTAAGTTATAGTACATTTCATTGGTGAAATATTATAAAGTTTCCAATTTTCTAGAGCACAGAGAGTCGCCGAGGAATGACGTCAGGACGTATTACATTGAATGATGACGCCGTTTGATCATTAAAAAAAAAAAAAAAAAAATCTGCCGTTAAAAAATATCAGAGAATTGGGTCAGCAAACTAACACAGCACCAACCGTCACGTTATGAATGTAACTACCGGTCGTTTGGCGATATAACTTCTACACAGACGCGCCCCGAGTATGAAATAACCTGTTCCGAGGAAAAGAGAAATGTCCGGTAATTCCAGCATCTGCAGACCGGAGCCGTAGCCGTTAGACCGGTCCGTTCGTCTGTCTGCCTCCCTCCGCTGGGTTTGGGAGACCCGCGAGCCCGAAAAACGTTAACGCTACCTTAAGCCCGGCCAGGCTGAACGGTTAGCCGGGGAAAGGAGAGACACCGACAGACACCAGCAAACTAAACGCCAGAGCTGCTCTACTGAGACCCAGGAAATTATTGCTCGCCTCGTCTCGACAGCCTGGTAGCAACACAGTGCACATTTCACTAGTTCCAGTAAGTTTACCGCCACACGGAATCAATAATAATGACTGGCCCGGCTAACACCGGCTAGTTGGCCCACCTCATAGTCATGCTAGGTGCTGTCGGGCTAAGTAAGACCTCCATGTGTGTCAGTTTATCGCTCTAACATTATTTAAATAGTAACGAATAGGCTAGCTCACACCTCCAAATTATTATTGTGTTGTTATCTGTTCATGCAAATGATCCGTTCATTGTGGCAGGACAGCATAGCAAACCGCACACAGTTTTTGTTATTATTGCTAACACTATAATCTATCACAGATATTAACATTAGTGTTAACTGAACATTTGCCCCTTTGTTGTAGCACGTGTGTCATCACGAACGACCTGCGGTAACCATCAGATTAATCTGAGTGATAAACATGAGTACAAAGATAGAAATACAAAGTAACAGAACATATTGGTTACCAATTTTTGTGTGTGCCATTCAAAAGGTGTTCCATGTGTATAGTAGGATTAGTAGCATTACTATTATCCTGTCATAAATGAGATTATTTTGGTGTGGTCCCTACCAAGATTGTGGTAATGACCAGAGAGTAGTAGCCTATTTGCTGAGATTTGCTTGTGTGATAATTTGTGATTAAATAAGATCTGTGTGTGCACAGAACCAAGAGAAATGATGAAGGTGTAACTAGATTTTACAGGGGATACTTAAACAAGACAAGGCATGAATTTCAAGGTCCTTGTTATATCAGCTGACATTGTGCTTTAGTCGTGTACATTCCCAAATAAATTACCAGAATCCATTTTTAACACACAGTGAGCCTGCTACCTTCCTGAGAGTCGAGGGTCTTGGTGGTTACACGCCCTCTTTGGCCAGTTATGCAGTTTATTCTACCTGATCAGATAGAGTTGGATTCATCTAATAAGCATTCTTATGTAGACCATGAAACTCCCCCAAGGTGACCTTTTATAAAAAAGTTGTTGTATTTACCACCAGTCAAATTAATAAAGGTGTAAACCAGAAGAAAAACAAACAAACAAAAAATCAAGAGATCCGTACATTCAAGAAAGTGGAACTAGTAAATGTTGGTATGTTTGTTTGGTGGATAATACAAAATTTGATCACTTGTTAAAGTATCTCATTTGTCCTCTATCGATTTATCAATTCTTTGGCTTACGTGTCCACTAAGATTAGTATATTATATGTAATTTTGCATTCATTTGCCACATGTTGATATTCATATTGGTTTAGGAACAAATCTTTGTGTTATCTTGAACTAAATCTCAACCATATTGGCCATTAATCCTTGTGCTCAGCTAATTTTATGAACACTTTATGTGCCCACTGAAGTGCACTATTTTATGTTCTCCTGGGCACCTCATGCAATCAAGTCTCAGTGTTCATATTATAACATGAATATCAGCTACTTTTAAATGTAAGTACCATACTTTTCAAACATTGTTATCATGACAGTTTGAAATTGTTTAACATTATGCTTTTTTGTCAACACAAAAATAGCTTGTTGGGTTTTAGATTCATTCTGTATACATTTAAAATGTGCAATATAAATTGGATTGAAAATAAATGTATTGCTTTTTTTTACTACAGTAAATCATGGGTAATCATACAGCAGCTTTAACATGTCATAACTAGATATTTTCTTAGTATTTGTTTATTGTAAATGTTTAAAATATTGGTAACTGCAAATTACTGGAAAAATATGGTGTTTGATTCTTTTGTCGAAGGAAAGATTAGGGCTGCACAGTCCATCAAAATATAATCAAAATGGAAACCTGGCCAAGCACTGTGTGTAGATCCTATGAGCTGTAATTTCTTTGATAAAAGTAAATTGTGCCACATCATTGTTGTCCACTGTCAGCAACATAAGCATTGTGATGCCCTGTCAAATCATAGTTGACAGTTTCTGTTTACATGGTGCAGTTGTTTTGTATGACTTATAACACTGAAGGAGAGGTTTAAGGGTAATTGTCATTGGATATCTACGCAGTATTAATATACTGTGTCATATGAAGATTTTACTCTTTTTGCGATGAATTACTCATTTATATATTACATATACATATTAGCTATGCATCTGTTTTGTTTTCTCTCCCAGAAATAAATAATTCAATGACTCTGGCATGTGAGCACAACCTCCAGAGACATGTGAGCCCCACACTTTTGCCACAGATCCTCTTTACCCCGAGTAGAAGTAAACAGAGTTTGGTTTGATGATGTCGAGCCGCCGGAAATCGACCACACCTTGCATGGTGCTGCCCTCTGACGTGGTGGAGCAGGAAGAGGTTGAGGAGAAAACAGAACGGACAAAGGGGGAAGAGGAGGAGGAGGAGGAGGGAAAAGTGAAGGAGGGAACAGACGAGGGTCCAACTGCAGAGGAGCTAGGTCAGGCTGTAGTGGTTGTCCCCACGCCACCAGATACAGGTACTGTAAGGTTTTTTCTTCCGCACATATGTGACCACTGCACTTTATGAACTCAAATATATCAGCTTGTACGCAAGGGCTCTGTAAACCTGAATGAATGGGAGTAACATGGGAAATTTTCATCACAATGAATGTTGTATTATTATTATTATTATTATAATTATAGATGAGCCCAGTGTCTCCACAGTAGAAGACAGTGAAGTTCTTGACCCTTCACTGAAACGCAGCACTACAAACCCTTCTGAGGATCTGAGCAGTGACCAGCCAACCCAGGAACAACAGTGTGAGATGCCCGAGGAGGGAGGTACAGATCCTGCATCAGTTGCTGCAATCTCTCTCAGTAAGACTCCCATCATGAGGATGAAGACCAAATCTGAACCCAAGAGGATCGCTGTGTCCCTGAAATCGCCGGACGAGGCAGTGGACAGTTTTGGAGGAGGTGGCGAGGGAGAAGTGGGAGGAGAGCAGGAGCCAATTGAAGCTCCTCTGGGGCCAATGACTCCCGTGGAGATGCTGCTGCATGACTCCATGAAACTTGGAGGAGGCGGCTCGCTTATCAGCCCGCCCCCAGAACAGCCGAGGAAATCATCCATCTTAAACCCCACAGTTCTGCCTGCTGGCCTTGCACAGGTAGAAGTGATTACATATATGAAGTTATTTACGAGAATGCTCAATTAAAAAAATGAGCACTTGTAATCTGACTCAACATTCACCTCCACTCCTAAAAGCACCTTATAGACTTCGGATAATGGATGGTTGTAATGCTAAATATTCTCAGTAAGGTAGTTATATGTAAACTTAAGCTGCAGAGCAGCAGATCTGCAGCAGATAGATACCCATTGTCCTCTTCAGAGACACTTTGGCAGAACACCAGCTTGACAAATAGAGCATGACCAGTGTCATTTTAATATCTGTCATCTCCTTTTCCATTATTCCAGGTATTGTCAGCTTTTCAGGCCCAGCAGAGTGCAGCAGCAGCTCAGCCTCAGCTGCTGATCCCCCTCAGCAGTATCCCCTCCTACAGTGCAGCTATGGACACCAACCCTCTGCTGGGCAGCACATACAAGAAGTTTCCTTACCCCTCCATGGCCGAGATCAGCAGCCTGGCAGCACAGACGCAGTTTACAGAGGAGCAGATAAAGGTAGAGGGGCATGTTTTCACCCTTGTCTGTCTGTTTGTTCCAAAACATCCCAAAAGTACAGACTTCTTGTGCTCCACACCTCAATTTTAATGTTAACCATTATACTATAATAAAAATACAGTATTTTGTAAATAATGATCAAATGTCCTCATTCTCTCCTCAGGTGTGGTTCTCAGCTCAGCGGCTGAAGCATGGTGTTAGCTGGACGCCTGAGGAAGTGGAGGAGGCCAGAAGGAAACAGTTTAATGGCACGGTGCACACAGTGCCCCAGACCATCACTGTCATTCCTGCTCACCAGCTCTCAGCTGCCGCCAATGGTCTTCAGTCCATTCTTCAGACCTGCCAAATAGTGGGTCAGCCTGGCCTGGTGTTCACACAGGTAGGTAAGGAAAGAAAACATGCCACGTCTAAAAAGACTCAGCAGCTATTCTTTACCTTACATTGAATCTAGTCACTTAAACTTAAAGCTGTATGTATTCAGTCATTTTTATTTGACTTGAACTGGATTGACTTTAATTGTATTGAATCCACTGTGATTTAATAATAACAAATTTTTATTGATTTTATGTTTCTTTTTGTCTCAAAATGCTAGTATTTTTTGTCTATTTTGTCTATTCACTCAATTCACTTTAGCAAAACAGCGGCAACCAGACTTGCATAGTTCCCTTTAAGGTATTGACTGCAGTCTCATAGATTGTGTTGTGAGAGGTTTTGCTGGGAATCAACACACACACACAGACAAATGGTTGTCATGCCACCACACATCACCATCATCACACACAAATATGATCTAATTTTTGCTCTTCTGTTGCTGTGCTTAGTGGGGTGCCCTGTTCTGTTGTGGTTTTCTGCTCATATTTTACATACTAGAGGGAAGAGGAAAGCTAATCTTGCCAAGAAGACTCAGCTAGTGCTCACATGTCTCATCTACACATTGTGTTTGCCATTGTCTGACTATGTGTAGGTTGGACCAGGGGGAACCCTTCCAGTGACCAGTCCCATCACCCTTACAGTGGCAGGGCTGCCCAGCCAGTCTCAAAGCTCCAGCAGAGTTTCCTGCCAGCCCACCCCAACAAACAGTGAGCTGAAACGGGCTACCACTGTCCAGCCTCCCTCTCTTTCTCCACAGGTGGAGACAACATTTAAATCTGTCTTTCAGACAAGTGTTGTCAACAAACAAGTAACACTTATTTAATGCATAACTTCCTTCTTCTCTCTCTAAGGAGAACTCAGCCCTCAGCGCTGACACGTTCAGTATGCGGCCTAAGAAGTCCAAAGAGCAGCTGGCAGAGCTGAAAGCCAGCTACCTGAAAAACCACTTTGTCACTGATGCTGAAATTGCCAGGCTGATGAAGCTCACCAACCTGACAAAGGGAGAGATCAAGAAATGGTTCAGCGACACCCGGTACAACCAGCGCAACTCCAAGAACAGTCATGTCATTGTTTTCCACGATGGAGGGGGTAGAGGAGGTGGCAGCTGTAGTAGCAATGCCAGCACCACCATTGTTATTGACTCGAGTGATGAGAACCCAACATCTCCGCATCCTCCCTGCACACCACCTGTGAAAGAGAAGGAGACACGGCCCAAAACATGGAACCCATTCCCAGACTTTACCCTGCAGAAGTTTAAAGAGAAGACACCGGAGCAGCTGGTGGTGCTGGAGGAGAGTTTTGAGAAGAGCAGTACCCCATCAGATGAAGAGCTCAGCCGCCTGAGGACAGAGACTAAACTGACCAGGAGGGAGATTGACGCCTGGTTCACTGAGAGGCGAAAAATGCCATCTGTCAGTACGTCCTCACCGGATTCTTCAGAGGGAGGGAAGATTGAGACAGATGGAGGAAAGGCAGGTGAAAGAGCAGGAACAGGAGGAGCAACATCTTCTTCTCCTTCTGCCTCCTCATCCCGTAAAGGTAGTCAAACTCCCCCTGGAGGTCGTAGTAAGCAGCTGGCCATCACCACTACCAGCAGCAAGAAAGATGCAAAAGATAAAACTAAAAAGTCTCCGGAGCAGCTCCATATTCTGAAAATTGCCTTTGTGAGGACCCAGTGGCCCACACCGGAGGAGTACGACCAGCTGGCAGAGGAGAGCGGCCTTCCTCGGTCTTACATTGTCAGCTGGTTTGGGGACTCTCGGTATTCGTGGAAAAACGGAAACCTGAAATGGTTCTTTCAGTACCAAAGCGGAAATGTTGAGGGGATGAACGTCAGTGGAGGTAATAAAATGGGAAGCAGCAGAAAAAGACGTGGTCGAAATCGTGGTTGGGGTCGGTCCCGGACCAGGAAGCAGCCAAGACGGTCTGCTTCTTCCAGTGCAGATGTTGACAGACCCCCACCAGCAAAGAAATTTAAGACTGGGAGAGAGATCCTGAAGGAGTACTTCCTGAAGCACCAGTTCCTCAACGAGGAAGACCTGGATGAGCTTGTCACCAAGACCAACATGAGCTATGAACAGGTAATCAAAATAAGTTTCTCTGTTGTTATTAACTCCTGACCTGTCAAACAGGGCCCTTCTCCCAAATGCTTACTGCTTTAACCCATCTAATGGCCACACTTAAGCTGAAGAGGTGTTTCCCAAAAGCACTGTAATTTAGGTTTTTGGTCATTCTCTGTTAAGTGATACTTACTTCTAGATACAAAAAGACTGTTGATTTTTAAGTGACACACATAGACAGAGTTGAGTGCTGTAGCTAAATGAAATGTTAACCTTTAACTTGACTTTCACCCAGTAACATGAATCGAAATTATTCACCTTAGTGCGCAGCTTCATGGCCATTGAATATACCGTATTTCTCTTAAGTTTGGTCGTAGTTACTACAGGGAACTGTAAGTCAACAGGAGAAGCTTTATTGCACACAAAGTCGCACTTTAGGAAACAAGTATAAAAGTTAAGTTCACAAAACGTAAAAAAGTAGTAGCACATCCCGAGTTTCAAATTAGGAATTTCAAAGTTACCTTTGTTTAATGGCTCATATCACAAAAAACGCAAACACTAATGCATTTCGGCACATGGACTTCTTCAGAGTGTTATAAAAGTTAAGTGATCAACGCTCTTTGAAAACACAATACTCAGTTGCAAGTACATAGAAATCTATAAAATCTAAACTTGTATTCTTGTATTAAAAACTGCCAGTGTTTTTATGACAGATCGTGATCTTGGTGTCCTCACTTAGCCATTACCCACTCAATGTGTTTCTGTGTACTTATCATAGGTGAGGGAGTGGTTTGCCGAGGTCCAGCGACGCTCAGACATGGGGTTAGACCCCTTTCAGGAGCACACCGCACGGAGACGGGATGGAGACGAAGGGGGAGAGGAAGACGGAGGGGAGACGCAGGGAGAAACATCGACAGCCACCGAAGACCAGACCGGTGCTGGGGTGGAGGAAGATGACGATGAAGAGGAGGAGGAGGAGGAGGATGGTGAGGATACAGATGACAGTGAGGTTTGGGAACCGTCACGTAGTGTCAGGAAATCCTTGTCAGTATCAGAAGACTAATTATTATGGAAAGCATCCGAGAATGTTACAGGAGAAATACTGCGCTGATCAATGCTGGAGGACACGTAGCTGAATAAAGTCTTTCTGCCACTGATGTGCTTGTTTAGACATTTACAACATAAATTCAGCGTTTTTTCAAACTATTTCTGAATCATGTCTATATGAGACTAACAGATGGACTGTTATCTTTAGCTCGCTCTCTCAATACCTATCTTATCATCTGTAAGTAACGTGTCACAGTTTAAACAGTAATCATGGTCCCTTACAGATCTTCAGTGACAGACTTTGACAAAGCTCAGAAAACAGTCGTTAAACAATATTGCATCAAAAAAGGAAGATTACTATGAAGTGAAATCTTCATGCTGAGCTGAAGATAAAAGCTGTCGAGATGAAATAGTTGCCTAAGAAGATGCTGTATGTCAGCACGTCTTTAGATCGTTCTTCACAAACAACTGATGAATACTGACTGTTGTATGTGAGAGATTGTAGGAGGAATGACTCCTGATGAAAATGTCCACCATGCTCCTTGTCAAATTTGCACTCCTTGCTCTTTTTTTTTTTTTAAATCAAGCCATTAAGGGAGATTTATTCACACATTTATGCTGCATTTCCTCAAGTGGGATTTTGTTATGCTGTTGTGAGAACAGGCCGAAATTCAAACTTCAGTCTCCAGTGTTATGAATGTTTCACCCCTTGTCCCAAACTAACTGCACATACAGGAAAAAAAGACTTCGATCTATTGCATCAAAGGTGCTTTTAAATGTTTATCCACTAGGTGTCACTGCTGAACAATGTCCCCAATCAAACAAGCATACATCCATCAGTGGATCTGGTTGATTTTTCATGTCTTACTACCACCTGTACAGATCACGCCATAGACCAAGATGTTTGAACTGACATTGAAAATCAGGTGTTTTATCTCTCTGGGATAAAGGCCTAACATGAGAAAAGTACCTTAAAGCTGAATGAATGCCAATGCCATGATGCTTTTAAAAAACGCTGGATATCTAGTCAAGTCTTCCCTCTATAGTGGCTCATTGTTCAGAAATATTATTAGTATTCAAGATTTTTAACTGAGCACCGATCTAATCTGATGGGGAAAAATTCCACAGTATGTGTTTAATATGCACTGCTATTAATGTTTTTGAACCGGTTTCTCACTTTTTTGATAGAACTCATCTTGTGCTATTAAAAACGTTTTAAAGGGGTTTGCGTAGATTCAGACAGCATGAGGCTTTTGTGCCAAAGTTGAATGTGTTGTCTCGTTAACAGTGAATTACAGTCTGAGGCAGTGGTGCAGTGTGTGAACTTTGTAATGGCCACTGTGAAGAAGACCTCTGGGTCCGCCAAAATAATAACAGAAACTGGACGGACTGAAATTTTACAATGAGTTGTAGTTTTCCCCAAACCATGTAAATGTGAGCAGCAGCTACAGCTCCAGTGTAAATTTTAAGTAAATCCATGTATTTTCACCCCAGATAAGACTGCTGTGCCACCAGTTCACCAACACCTTGCCTTTTGTTTGGGGCTCATGTAAAAAACCAGGCCTATGAATCATTTTGGGTCCTGACTTTAAGAAACACTGTTTAATGGTATTTCAAATGATAATTTGACTGCAGTCTGCACTGATGAGAAAATGTGAAGCACCTAAACAAACCTTTTTTGAAAAAAAAAATGCACTTTGTCCACTTGTTTTCACAGTGGACTAAATCCTGATTAGGCACCTTAATCTCTTATTATACCATGAAATGGCTCTGAGAGACCAAATCTGTTTTGTATGACTAAGAACTGAACCAGTATTTTGCCTTTTTTAATCCTAAGCGTGTTTTCAAGGGGAGGAATATTACCAGTTTATTCACTTTTCTAATAATGTGTGTCATTTCATATTTGGACGTTTATATGGCTCAGAAAACTAGTAGAACAATGACCTGCCGCTTTTGTTCACAAAATTGCACAATTTGAGCCCAGTTTTTGATAATTTCTCCTTTTGAAAATGTGCATGTTATATTTGTCATTATGTTTTTTACTGTTGCTTTAAAATAGGAGGCATGTCTTCCATCTCTCCTACTCTGCTCCGTCATGCCCCCGTCTATCTAGCCCTCTTGTTTAGTCCACTTTTGTAAAATAAATGCCTAGACTTCATGATGTGCACTTCCTAAGACATGTTTCTGCAAATGTTACCAGTGTCCTGTTGGTTCTCCGTCTCATTGAACTGTCTACAACACAAGCAGACAGGCTGACAGGGCTACAGAGACACTTCAGAAAATTTAAAAAAAAAAAAAAAAAAAAGACATTCTTGGAAAATTCACTTTCTCTCATGGAGGGAATTGTGATGCCTGAAGAAACAGCACAGCATTCCCTCTGTGGTGGGAAATCTACCAAATAACACTCCTCTTTCTCACTGTTTTCTTCATGCTTTAGTGCATTAAGACAACGGGACAATAGACTGTCTAGATAGAACACAGTTCTTCACTGACAGGGGAGAGACTCTGATGAAGCTTTGCAGATAAACCTATGTGCCTACATGGCTCCTATACTTGTTTGAACAG